>JAVTVY010024914.1:0-89637 GCA_036873755.1 Hanleya hanleyi | reverse complement strand
TCTCTGTCCGAAGCAGGAAACAGGGTTTTTTCTACAATTTCCCTTATATGCAAAGTTTCCAACTGAACCTAAGTGGCTGCCTCTGTTTGGGTACCGATTTCCATATTCTCATTTGCATAGATTGCACATCAATGATTGGTCAGTGCCTGGTTTCCAGCCATGCTACAGTGATACTCATTCATTTATGTATATTATGGTGATCTGGAACATGTACATGTATATATAATTCTCCCACAAATGAATTTCACAGAGACAGTGGCCTTGCAGATTTTAAAACCACTGACATGCACATATCAATTCAAGAATATCCCAGTGTCAGCTCCAGGATCTACAGCTAACAGGATCATGTGCTTGCTTTTTGTGCCGATCCATCTATAGGTGGTGCCCTCAGGGGGCAAATTTAAATTTTCATTTCCGGACAATAATTTCTGAATAAAAGAACAGATTATATTGTAATGGTCTAACATATATTAGTTGTGGTCTGACATATATTAGTCCACCAATCTTGTTCTAAACGACATTGCCCTGGAAGAGCTTAATTTAACGTGAAATACATGGTGTGCCAAGTATCCCTGTCACGCTTTGCCGATCTGACGCTTGTATGGGATAATATTCAAACTTTGAAAAATTGGGACCACGAATATGGGACCCCTATAACTATTGAAAACACACAATGTAGACTACATAGACGAACTCTTAACTATGAAGGATAGATCACCAGATCGACGGGGTCTGACAAAATCATGTGAGTATTAAATATGATAGACGTTTTAATGTACGGGTTTTCTACCCTTTGCCGGGTCCATATTGATTAATTTGAAAGTCACAGTAATCAAAATGTTCGACACGTCAACAAAGTCAATTTCAAATTATTTTGTGTTCATTTGATGTGGGCTCCGTTAAGAGGGACGGAAGGTCTTGGTTTTTAAGCAGAATGTTTCGAATCAGTGGAAACACAATGAACCAGAGTTCGTTAGTCTGTCTCAGCTTTATATACAACAGTAGTTATTATTCAACAAATACGCAAGTAGTATACAAGGAGTAAATTGATATGGTAGCGCCTCACTGCGCATGCGCAGAACCTTTGGTGACGTCACAATTGGGCGTGTGCGCATGCGTGTGTGTGTGTGGATGGTGGGTGCTGGGTACAAGATGGCGGCGTGTGTGGATGGTGGGTGCTGGGTACAAGATGGCGGCGTGTGGATGGTGGGTGCTGGGTACAAGATGGCGGCGTGTGGATGGTGGGTGCTGGGTACAAGATGGCGGCGTGTGTGGATGGTGGGTGCTGGGTACAAGATGGCGGCGTGTGTGGATGGTGGGTGCTGGGTACAAGATGGCGGCGTGTGTGGATGGTGGGTGCTGGGTACAAGATGGCGGCGTGTGTGGATGGTGGGTGCTGGGTACAAGATGGCGGCGTGTGTGGATGGTGGGTGCTGGGTACAAGATGGCGGCGTGTGTGGATGGTGGGTGCTGGGTACAAGATGGCGGCGTGTGTGGATGGTGGGTGCTGGGTACAAGATGGCGGCGTGTGTGTGGATGGTGGGTGCTGGGTACAAGATGGCGGTGTGTGTGTGTGGATGGTGGGTGCTGGGTACAAGATGGCGGCGTGTGTGGATGGTGGGTGCTGGGTACAAGATGGCGGCGTGTGTGGATGGTGGGTGCTGGGTACAAGATGGCGGATTGTAGAAAAACGTATAAAAGGAGTCGATTTTTAGGGTAGGGGTGTATTCATTGCACTACTTTTGCGGAGCACTGTGACTTACCTGACCTGACCAGCCTCCCAGCCTGTCTACCTGCCTGCCTGCCTGCTTCACCTCTAGTCTGCTTCACCTCTAGCCAGTCATCCAGCCTGCTTGCCTACTTGTATGAGCTGTAGAGAACCATTTACTTTTTTTGATTTTACCAGTGCAAATTCAACAGATTATTACGCCGTATTAGTTCCTCATCAGCCTGAGCCCACAGTCATGGAGGCAGCCCAGCTAGTTACGCTTCGAAAGAACCGTATTCGTCTGATTGATGAGATGCAGCATGTGGGCGCATTATGTGATGTGCTTATGGTCGATAACATACTCCTGAAACAGGGTGTCGAAGATATCATGGCGGAGAAGACCCCTTCAGGACAAAACAGAGCTCTCATCGACGGTCTACTGCGCCGTGGTCCTTATGCATTTCTAGCCTTCGTGGAGGCGCTGAAGAAGACGGAAAATGAAGAACTAGCAGATCTACTTGAAGCCGACGACGTTATACAAGATGATGATATCTTAGTGATGGATACCCCCGAAGAGCGTACAGCTAGCAAACGTACGCACACCACTACCCCAGAGAGTACACCTGCTAAACGTGCTGCACGACCCAAACGCCCTCGACTAACACCGTTAGAAATACCTGTGATTGAGCAGCCAGTAGTACCCCAGCAAGTGAAACAAGAGGTAGAACTTCCTATGTCTGTCCAGGAGATCAATAACATTATTCAAGAGGCCTATCAGGCAGCTCACACGGACATTTGGGAGCTCTCACCCTATTTAACAGTGAGTGTGAAAGACGAAGAAGTGCATTTTAATGCAGCGGGCTTTAACGACAGACCCGGTAAGCATATTGCCTTGACCTACGCTTCCTGGCAAAAACTGGAGACCCTTGATTACGCCATCGATGCCGTTATTCGCGATCAGGGAAGTGACGAAGCGAAATTTCATGTGGGTGACGACATCTTTGTGAGCTGTGCCTATTTCAACGATCAGCTCCTCGTGCATATTCGTAAATGGCGAAGGCGGTTAGATACGCAAGAGCTTGTTGCTTGTCCTCAGGGTGTCACTTTGAAATTAACGGCGTGGCGGAGGTTGCAGAGTCTCGCAAGTACAATTCGTCAATCGCTGGCCATCGACACAGTCCTGGATCTGATCAGACCTCAAATTCCAGAGGACACTAGTGTACCCTCATACGCACTGATCACTGAAGCACTACAGGCGGTGACGGAGACGCAAATTGCCCTGAGAGTGGAAGCGGCCTGCCCTCCCAAAATTCCACGTGAAGAGATTATTACCTACATTTACGTGCACCAGGGCCGGAAAGATGATGATGAATTCAAACAAGTCTTGTTGGCGAACTGTTGAACAATCAGAACAAGTGTTGAAAAACATTTACCATACACATTCATTGAAGTGGCTTGAGAGCGTATAATTGTATTAAAAAATTCAGAGTTTTTTTACTGTTAATTGTATTAAAAAATTCAATACTCAGATATAATTGTATTAAAATTCAATACCCTTGTGAATACGTTCATTCTATTTGTGTTAATAAAAATAGTAGAAAATTAAAAAAATGCTTAGTGTTCATTCTTTTTTTAATTTTTTGAAATTATTGAAAAAAATAAAAATTGAAATTATTGAAAAAAAAAGGATTATTTCAACCCCACACCCAGTCCATTAGATGCCCCTTCATGAATGCTTCACATTGATACCTCACTCGACCCCATTGGACCATTAGGGGCTCTCCTAGCTCCAAAAAGGTTATGAAATTTCGTTGACCTGGACTTGTGAAGATGAAATAAGGAGCTAAAAAAAATTTTGGAGGTAGTGGGTCGAGTGAGGTATCAAATTGAAGCTTACGTGAAATGCTTCACATTGATACCTCACTCGACCCCATTGGACCATTAGGGGCTCCCCTAGCTCCAAAAAGGTTATGAAATTTCGTTGACCTGGACTTGTGAAGATGAAATAAGGAGCTAAAATTTTTTTTGGGGGAAGTGGGTCGAGTGAGGTATCAAATTGAAGCTTAGGTGAAGGAGCATCTGATGGACTGGGTGTGGGGTTGAATTAGGGTGATTGTGCGCATGCGCGGTGGCCGAAGGGTATGATTTTTTTCAATAATTTCAAAAAAAATAAAAAAAAAAAAAAAAAAAAATTTCTTTGAGGAGTAGGATGATGGGAGTTGGTGTTAATTTTTGTGCTTTTTTGATAGAAGTTTCCTCTTCCGGAAAGATGGTTGGCCCTGAAAAGGGCCTTTGAAAGTGTTACGACACTTATGCGCGGTAGATTCTTTTTATCCCACCTACATGCTTCCTGCAGATTGGACACTTGATTTTTAAATGGTTTTCGCCTGCTTCAGCGCAGTGGCACATGTCTCCTACACACGTCAGCGTCACCCAACAATCTTTACAGATGCATAAATGTCCACATGGTAATACAGCGTACAAGCTCTCTTCATCTGTACAGACACTACATTGTAATTTTTTTTCTTCTTTATGGCGTTGTTTGTTCTGTCTGGAAATCTCCGCCTTCATTCCATCCATCTCATCCCGCATGCCGTTAATCACTTCGTTTAGGCGCGTTACCTCGGCTTCGTGGGGGCATCGTTGTGGTGGTGTTTCTGCAGCCGAAGTCGTTATACTGGGAGTTTCGGTAGGCAACGTCGTTGTTGTTGTTGTTGTTGGCGGAGTATGGCTATTCAACCATGCAAGGTCTTGTCCGTTTTCTCCATCAGTAGTTATATCGTCGTCGCTTTGTTCTATGGTCACCATCCTGCTAATTTCTTCGTCTTGTTGTTGACTTAGTCTTTGCAACCGTCCATTTTCTTCTGCCATTACAGCTTGCCGGAGTTGTTCTAGTTCTCCTGTACTTTGTCTGATCATGGCTTCGTGTTCAATTTCCCGCTGAAAGCTTGTAACTATGGTTATTCCTCCATTATCTTCAATGCTAACCATCTCTCTGTGTTCTGCATTTCTAGGATCTCTAGGGGGGGTGGTGAGTGAACAGTGGTCGCCTTCTTGCAGCCATGATTGAATTTGTGAATAAATGACAACAGACTACACGTTATTTATAGTCTAGACGGCTTGTGGATGGTGGGTGCTGGGTACAACATGGCGGCGTGTGTGGATGGTGGGTGCTGGGTACAACATGGCGGCGTGTGTGGATGGTGGGTGCTGGGTACAAGATGGCGGACGCCGGTGTGAGTCAGTGCAAGATTATGGTATCTGCTAAAAAATGGTGTGTTTTATTTTTCCCAAAGTTTTTATTTTTTCCAAAAGTTTTATTTCGATAAACCTGCTGGAATTTTCAGGGTAATATTATAAGATTGTAAGCTGTAGTCTGGATGTATTTTAGCCAGGAAAACCGATTTATTTCCCAGTGTACGGTGTTTTTCTCACTACTGTACCATAATCTTATGGGTTTAAAATGGATAAAATTCTTAAAAATAACGACATAGTCGAGCGGTAGGTTGGTAAATTTTTTAAAATATTACACTATGAATTGGCTGAGTTTAATTGGAAATAAAATGTATACGGGCCCTGATTTATTGTCAAAATGACAGCCGTTTATAATTGTAAAAGAAACACACACACACAGATTTTCGCAGCGTCCGTGGTAGCAGACGACAGAGTGTTGTCGCTACGGTCCGCGCTTTTACATTATAAATAGCGCGCAGTTTTTTTTCAGGCATTCACAATTAGCCTCAGTGTCTAGTCATGCAGGCACCCCTGGTTGTTGAAAATCATGGATATTGACAAATCAGACTTCACCCCAAATGATGATGTACAACTGCTCGGCGACGTCATTAATTTGGTACATGACCAACCCTGGTTGGATGCTATAATGAAAGATTTATTTCCACCACCACCTGAACCCCGGAATTATCCTCTACCAAGTACAGTCCATTGTGAAGACCCCCCAGAAACATCGCAGCTGAGTAACTTCTTCGCCCTAGCAGCTACACCGGATGTTGACGAATACCAATGTTTTGACAACATAGATTGCATGTTAGACAGTCTGTTGACACCACAAGCTAAAGAAAAAAAAGCCGATGGAGAAATGGCACAAGAAGCAGAAGCCAGACAACAGACACTTCAGACGAAGATGAGCATGCGGAGAACAGGGAAGACACGACAGTATCCCAAAAGAGGAGGAAAGATTCCAGAAGAAACCGGGCAGACTACAGAAAAAATCGAAAAGACGTGAGAACCACTCGAAATCGGCAACATGTGAGAAAAAATCCGAAGGACGTCAGAACAAACAGAGTCAGAGACAGGAAAATAAGCCAAAATGAAGACGAGATGCATTATGTTTGGTCGATAGCAACAACAACACTGGGGTCCAACACAGAACGTCAACACGCCTTATATTTATCGTGTGTGGAATGCACTAACCAATTTGCAAAATTTGCGATCTTCCCGTGCGGGCATCAGGCTTTATGTGAAACGTGTATTCATCGTTACGCCCAGATTCCGACGTGCGCAGAAGCCAACAAGCCCCGAATGTGTGAATTACTTCCCTTGACATGCCCCGTCTGTGCTGAAAGAAGACAGCGTCAACAACAACCCCTGACAACAATGTAATGGCTTATTACATATCTGGTTATTTTTATAACCACCCATCTTTTCCGAAAGGGAAACTTCTAATAACGCACAAAAATTTAACACTAGATTCCCCACACCTATCCCTGTGCTATAAATTGTCCGTCCCCTTTATCATTCGAATAACTTCCTATCAAAATAAATTTCAACCCGTTATTATTATTCGGGTTGTAATATATTAAAATAAAAAAATAAAATGTCAGTCCGTTATTGTTCGGATTAATTAAGTAATTAATGAGAGAGAGAAAAAATTCTGTGTTTATTATAAGAGAGATCAGTCCTCACAAGGACTCTTTGATATCGGGCCGGGATTGTTGTTTTTTGGTGATGCATTGCTAATAAAAAATAAAAAGGGAGTGGGGCTGTATGCTTTGAAATTGATGTGCCAGTTAGAAAGCTTATCCTCTTTCGAAGAATTGTTCGTTCTGAAAAGAACGGTTGGATTCAATTTTTTTGCCCTGTTTTATTCAGGGTGGGGAGTGGCCTACTCCCCCATCTGACTGACCGAGAAATATCGGTATGGGCTGATGCCATCTTCATTGACGTCTGGGGTCAGGGGGTGCCCATTCATGAAGACGGCGGCGGCGACGGACGGTGGTGGTTCTTCCCAGATGATGAGGGGCTCGTCGTCGTCTTCCAGGGAGGAGGGCAGGTCTTCCAGAGGGAAGGGGGATGGTACATCTTCCTCCTCCTCCCGGGGCTGGGGCGCTGTTGTTGTTGCCGGTGGCTGGAGGAATATCTGCTCTCCCCTCAGGTTTTCGAACACATCATCCCGGGGCGATGGTTGGAGCACTGTTGTTGCCCGAGGAGGGGTGGATTCTTCATTCATGACTTGCTGCAAAATAGGTTGAACCACCCCTCCTCGTTGATGGTAGTTCGAGCACTGTTCAATAAGGCCCGAACATTATTCGCTGTGTCCGGCGCTGTGCCTTCCGTGTCATTAAGCAGCTTCGTCTGCCATCCCGCAAACTCGTCTGCCCAAAATCTCCGTATAACTTGCTTCATGGTTCTTCTCTTCCTTCTCGATAACACCGGCTTCCCCTTCGGTAACACCGGCTTCCCCTTCGGTAATTCTTTTTTCTCTGACATCTTCGCTGCTTGTTTTGACATGTTGTTGGCAGTCAAAAATTTTTTGCAATGGGCCTATGAATCTGGCCGCAATATATATAGACAACGCGCGGACGTCGTCGAAATCGTTAGGATTGTGTGTCTATCTGGAGGCCTTGAAAATTCGGCGTGTGTTTCTTTTCCATTTATAAAAGGCTGTTATTTGACAATAAAATATCAGTCCCGTATATATTTTATTTCCAATTGAACTCAGATAATTCATAGTATAGTATGTAAAAAAATTAGCCGCCTAACGCTCGACTATGTTGTTATTGTATGAATTTTTAGCGAATTTTATAGGCCTAATGTGAAAGTCCGGTAGTCTGGAAAATCCGCTACACTGAAAATAAATTAATTTTCCTGGCTAAAAATACATGAAGATTATAACTTACAACCTTATACTAGCTCGGTGAAAATTCCAGCGCGTTTATCCAAAGAGAACTGTAGAAAATTATAAAAATAGAGCCTTCATTTCACGGCAAGAAAACACAACGCGCGCCGCTTCGATTGAATTTTTGGTGTCAAAACAGAGTTGCGTCCCCCTTTCTTATTGCACCTAAAATTAAAGCACATTTTGTTCCAATTCATGCTATTTGGTAATTTATTAAATGTGTTTGTCGTATGAATTACATTGTTTTATTGAGGTAGAATCATGAAAAGGATATTGGCTACCTATTTAATTAATTGTTTCATTGAATTAACGTTTCCTAAAATTTATAAGCTGTCTCAAAAGGGGCTCTGAGTTCGCTGGAGAATCGGGAACCCTCTCGCCAGTAGTAAGCGTACTATGGGCACACAGTTTAGCATTAAAAAGTACCTTCACGTACGTATAGCATTTATTACATTATATAGTATGGCTTTGCAAGTATAGGGTTTGGCTATCTGAGAGCACTAGGGAATGTTCGGGTAATTATGATGACTTGATATTATATCTCAGCAATGATATTATTTTATTTTATCATGTTAATTATTCAAGAATATCAATTTATGCACTCTGGGTCCGCCTACAAAAATTGCATTGTCAATTTTAATTATTTTTTCTAGAACAAGGTACGCGTATTTTTTTTATTTACAATTTTTTTTATTCAAATTAGCAAGAATCGATATATATATTTTGTCTGGCCCGGTATTTTTGTTATTCATCATTATGGCAGCACCGGGAAAGGAACTCGCTTTCTTTCAATTGACGTCTGATGTGATTCTAATGGTGTATGATCATGAAGTGCAGCTTATCCAAGAACATCCTAGAGAAGTGAAATTATGTTTAAGTTTACCAGGATGGGCTCTATTAACACGCTTGTTACAGGGAAAAGAGCCCGAAGTGGATTTTATGCATGTGGGACTCGGTGTCTACCTGCGGAGTGGAAGAGATGATTCTTTTTTTCCGCGGCTAGAGCAGTGTGGGGGTGCCGCTATTCTACTTCGACCGGCATTATGGCAGGCGCTGAAAGCTATTATCACCGACGTCCATGATCTACTGTACCCTGAAGCTAATTCTCTAGCTACGCGTACGCTTACCCCGGATTGTACGCTATTATTATACCCCCAACGCGTGGAGTTGTTTGATGACGATAGCCGGTGTTGGTGTACATCGGAACCGGCCCGTGTGTCTTTATCTCCGGAAGGCTGGACTACCTTGAAACGTGTGTTATGCGGCGATCTCGATGGCGATAGTATTCACCTGTGTGACGACGTCTACATTTTCCGCGGCCCGTATTTTGCGCGACTTTTATGTCTCAAGCGAGGGGGATTTACTCTGGACCCCGATCTCTGGACGGCTTTACAACAAGTAGTGCCCGTGGTCGATCAAGTACTCTCTCCACAGGATCCGCCTCTCACAGAATAGGTCCTGACCCTATAAATACAGGGGATGAGACAGAGTGTGTATCATTCTCCGTTCGACATTTAGAGCAAGCATGTCACTACGAGCTATCCTGCCTCTTACACCTTACCAGGTGGGATTATACGTTTATGAAGATAAAGTCAGCCTGGTGGAAGATGGTGGAGCGATTTGCTGGGCGCCCGCTGAGACTCTATCGAATACGGTGACACTACAGCGTGATGGCTGGACTAAATTTAAACGGGTGTTGAGCGGTGAGTTAGACGGACACCTCATCCACATGGACAATGCCATCTACGTATACCGTACCGCCCTCTTCCCACGTGTGGGCCGCTACCAAGAGCCTGCGCGAAGTTTCCTCCTAACTCCCTCTCTGTGGTCAGCCTTGGAGAAAATAGTGCCTATTGTGGACCAGTTATTTACACCGGACGACCGATCACCCGACCAATTGGCGTGGGTTCGTGCTATGGAAGACGCGCTGAGTGAACCTGATGAAAAAAAATCTGATGATGGGGAAAATACTATATCTATAGAATGCACAGAGGCTAGAGGGACAGTGTCACCTGATGAAGCGACCCACACACACATGACGGGGACGACCCAGAACGATGAAGAAGAAAAAGTCCGTGATGAAGCAGCGGTCCCGAACGGGGAAAAAGGAGTCTACAGTGATTAACGAGGTGTTAACCGATTTGTATTACAGCCCTAACAGTCCAGCCGCGTATAGCGCTGTGGGAGCGCTATCTCGAGCTGCCCATTCTCAAGGCATCAGTCGAACTCAAGTTCGAGACTGGTTAAAAACCCAAGACACCTATAGTTTACACCGAGCAGCCCGACGCCATTTTCGCCGTAACCGAGTGATCGTCGGCGGTATAGACGCGCAATGGCAGGCGGATTTAGTGGACATGAGTCGCTTTGCACCTCACAATGATGGACATCGGTACATATTGACCTGTATCGATATTCTATCCAAGTATGCCTGGGTACTACCCATTCGCACCAAAACAGGAGAGAATCTAATACGAGCCTTCCAGCAGATTTTCAAGACGGGGCGCAAACCTCTTTATTTACAAACGGATGAAGGCACAGAATTTCTCAACCGATCCTTTCAAGCCTTTCTTAAGAAACAGAAGGTATTTTTCTTTCATACGTACAACGAGACGAAAGCTTCTGTGGTGGAAGGCTTCAATCGTACCTTCAAAGGCCGAATGTACAAGTATTTTACCGCCCAAAACACCCGACGCTACATCGATGTACTACCTCAACTGGTGCAAGGGTATAATCGTGCCTATCATCGCAGTATCCAGCGAGCTCCCCGTGATGTGACAGAACGCAACGAACATCAAGTGCGTGCTACGCTGTACTCATCCAGTCCATCACTCACGGCACCCCGTTACAAACGTGGAGATGTGGTACGGATCAGTAAAGTGAAAGGTCAATTTGAGAAAAGTTATTTGCCCAACTGGAGTGACGAGCACTTTGTCATCGTTCGCCATAAACCTCGACAGCCACACGTCTATCAACTGGAAGATCTACAAGGAGAGAGACTGCAAGGCACGTTTTACGAGGCAGAATTACAACCCATAGTGAAAACACAGAAAGACTATTACACGGTGGAAAAGATTTTGAAAACGGAACATCGCCGTGGCATTCCCTATCATCTCGTCAAATGGCAAGGATGGCCTCGTTCGTTTAATTCCTGGGTGTCCGGCCGTGACATGAAACGTCTATAAATTCTAACCCCTATCACCACCCGCCTTCAGTGTAGGATTGTACCATGGATAGTACACGTCTACCCTTACTATTACGAACTCGAAAAGCACAAGTGGGTACTGTAGTGTGTGTAATAGTGCTTGTGGGTACGTTATTTACAGGCGTGTTCTACGATTTGACGACCGTGATATCCTGTTTGAACACCCTGCGTTCTCCGTCATCCACCACCACGACGACCACGACGTTGCCTACACCAGCCAAGACGTCAAGGGTGCGCCACGTATCAACCCAGACACCCACACCACCGTCTACTCCAGCCACCACCACCACGTTACCCTTGACCCGCTACATCCAGCCATCCACGACGACCACGACGTCCCGTACTCCGACTCCAACTCCACGTCATCCTACGTCATCCCTAAGAAGCGACGATCCTTCCACCCCACCACCAACACCTAGTACCACCACCACCACGCTGCTAAACATATTTGCAGTGGATCCCCGTGAATCACCACGTTTACCACCACAACGGTACCCATTGGACTACGATCCCCGGTGGGATCCCCGACAAGGGTGGTGGGCTTCTAACCGTCGAGCGCAAATCACCAAATAAAAAAAACTATGGACCCTCGATGGCAGCATCCTTTCACGTGTCTCATCGCTGGACCGACAGGGTCGGGAAAAACACACTTCGTTCAACGTCTGATCCAACACGGGTCAGCCCTCATTTCACCGCCTCTAGCTCGCATTCTGTGGTGTTATGGAGCTTGGCAACCCGCGTACGAGGAACTGGCCCGTGTGCCGGGACTCACCTTAGTGGAAGGCTTACCTCCTGAGGATACACCCCAAGACACCTTGGTGGTGGTGGACGATCTCATGACGGAAACGGACAGTCGAATCACCCGTCTCTTTACCAAAGGCAGCCATCATCGTCGGTTGAGCATCATTTACATCGTGCAGAATCTCTTCAGTAAGAACAAAGAGCACAGGAACATTAGTTTGAATGCTCAGTATGTGGTGTTATTCAAAAACCCCAGAGACGCTTCCCAAATTACGCACCTCGCCCAACAGATGTACCCTAAAAACACGGCCTTTGTACGAGAAGCCTTTGAAGATGCGACCCAACCCGCGCACGGGTATCTACTCATCGACTTGAAACAAGACACGCCCTCCACCCTGCGATTGCGTACCCTCATTTTTCCCGGCGAGGTGCAGACGGTGTACACACCCAAATGAGTAAAGAAGAAGATAAAAGAAGAAGACAAGGCACTCTAGTCGTCATTCATCATCATGTCTGCACGGATACGCAAGCACGCGCCGGCTTTGCGCGTATTACGCAGCGCGCCACCGGAGGTGGGCCGGGCCCTGGTGCGCGGCGCGGATGCGGACTTGGTACGGTGTTTGTGTGAAGTGGCCCATAATGTATTAAAAGGCAATGTTCCACTCAGTCCTCTGCAGAAAGGGAAATTGCAACGGCACAAGGCGGGTCTCCGAACGTTGGTAAAGAAGACGGCGAGTGTCAAGAAAAAGAAACAGGTGTTACAGCGAGGTGGATTTCTCGGTGCACTCCTGGCCCCCTTAGCCGCTACTGTACTGGGTCCGTTACTAGGCTCCATCTTGGGACGCTAACATGGAACATACGAAAAAAATTATGCTGGTCGAACCTCGACTGTTACAGAGTTTGCAATCCCCCTATCCCGTACCGGCCACAGTGCAACAACTCCAGTCTTTGGATGAAGAGATGAATAGTATACTGCAACGTCGACTCCCCGATCACGAGAAATTCAACTCTACCATCATACGCTGAACCGGTACCAGACGTTTATGGATCAATATAGAGGGAGTACGCCACCACTACCCACCACCCCCACCACAACGCCCACAACACGCCCATCCCCACCACCACCACCACCGTCATCCTCGGCCTCACCTGAGCTGGAACAGGAAGTGTTGGCCAGTGTGCCTAAAGCCTTCAAGACCAGGGCGCGTTTATTGTTGGACCGGGTGAAACAGAATGCCGATATGGGTTGGAACGCGGAAGGAAAACTGCTGATTCGCAACCAAGTGGTGCCGGGGTCTCATATGACGGATTTGATCAACGATATGGTCCGTTCTCGCAAACACTCTAATCCACCGGGCTGGGAAGCCTTTGCTCAGGGGTTAAAAGACACACCCACCCCTCAAGAATTGGTAGAAAATCGTGAACGCTGGAAGTGGATGCAAGCACCCTCTCGACGTCCCCATACCTGGGAACGTGAATGGCAACCGCACACGCCACCCAAAACACCTTCACGGCGGGATCGTTCTTTTCACCCCTATGCCTCCCCTATACCGACCACAACACCACCGCCACGACGATCACGACGCCGAGGTAAGGCGCCCAAGGGCTGGGAATCCTACTAAGGGGGCACCCTAACTCCTATAAAAACCCGGTGCAGAAGCCAGAACAACTCAGTGGTCGTCATGTTTTACCTGACGTTGCCCAGTAATAGCTCACTCGACGTGTTTCCTGACAACACCTTGACCAAGTATGTCACTCAATTACCCCAACCGTTACATTTACCGGGACGATGGGAATGTGGACTGGTGGATATTCAATACCCTTACTCATGGTACAACGTACAAGACCGAGAAGTATGGTACGAAGTGACCTACGAAGATAAAATCTACAGAATGACTCTTCCTCAAGGCCAATACGATACGCCGCAGAAGTTCATAGAGGGTCTGAATGCCTTGTTGGAGTACAAGGCCCTAAAGGAGAGCACGGGTAGTGCAACACGCCTGATAGCCTTGCGCTTCAAGAGAAACGTGTTCTTCGATGTCAACGTACACAACGATAAGAGCTCTATCATACTGAGCCCTAACGTGAATGTGAAACTCAGTCCTACACTACAGCAAATGTTAAGGATGCGTCACAGCGTCTACAAGGGTGCCACCATTGAAAACGGGACCCATTTGATGGATATGAAAATAGGTATGTACGCACTGTACGTCTACTCGGACGCAGTGGACAGCCATATTGTGGGTGATGTGAACACACCTCTGTTACGGGTGGTGCCCATTAGCAAGACGTATGGCGATCAAGCCACCGAGAGTTTCAACCATATAATGTACCTGCCCGTACGACATACCGATATCAACACGATCACGGTGGATATAAGAGATGACACGGGACGTCCGATCCCATTCGAACGAGGAAAAGTGGTGCTGACACTTGCTTTCCGACAAGCCCGCTCTCCTCACTTCGTATAAGGTACGTGCCTTACCAGTGCCATACGCCCAGCTATGCCGACTACTACAAGAAACAAACGGGAGGAAGCTTGCCCATGTTTAGCGGTGCACGCATGCAACGAGGTCACGGATTGGGGAACATACTGGGCAGCATTGTGAAAACGTTTTTACCCTTGGTGACACGGAGTGTGAAAGCGGTGGGAAAACAAGCGGTACGCAGTGGATTGCGCGTGGCCGGTGATGTGATGGGAGGCACAGCACCCCGACAAGCCTTGAAACGACGGGCTAAAGAAGCGGGCGGCGTCTTGATCGCCAAAGCCCTTAAAAGACAAAGACCGACACACCCCAGATTCATTCAACGTCCAACACACCGACGACGCACACCCCAGAGGAGGAGGAGGACTCAAACCAGGGCGAAGAACAAGAAGAAGAGAAGTAGTAGTAGGAGAGACATCTTCGCATAATGGCATTCATTCACTCCGAGTCGTGTCCGTCTACCAACAGTGAATTGGATTTGTGGACTATTCCACCCACCCAAACCAGTATAGCCGAAGGACGTTGGGTAGAACATCGACCCCTGGCTAGCCTGACGGGGATGGGCCCCGTGGAATTTACCATTGAAACAAAGATACGGCCTACCTGGATTTAGCTCACACCTACTTGTACGTGAAAGCCAAAATAATGAACAACGACGATACGGACATAGCGGACGATGCGGCAGTAGGCCCGGTGAATCTTTGGCTGCACTCCTTGTTCCAACAGGTGGATATAGGTCTGAACGATAAACTCATCAGTACGTCCACCAATACGTACCCGTACCGAGCCTACATGGAGACGCTGTTGTCGTACGGTGAAGATGCCAAAAAATCACACTTACAAGCTGAGCTGTACTTCAGGGATACACCCGGAAACATGAACTCCTTGCTCGGTGCCAATGGTGGGTTCACCGACCGCCGAAGAATGGCAGCCCAAAGCAAGTCCATCGATATGATGGGACGACTGCACGCCGATCTGTTCCTGCAAGACCGCTACATGATGAACGGTGTATCCATCAAGATCAAGTTGATCCGTTCCTTACCCGCGTTCGCCTTAATGGCCGGTGGGGAGGGGGGTGTCGACTACAAGATCGTCATTGAAGATGCAGCCCTGTTTGTCCGTACGGTAGATTTGCAACAGGGCTTGTTGCTGAGTCACATGGAAGCCTTATCGAAAAAACCAGCCCAGTACCCCATCCGACGCGTACAGACCAAGGTGTTCTCTGTGCCAACAGGTACGATGATGGCCAACCGTGAAAATTTATTTCTAGGGGATCTGCCTAAACGTCTTACCCTGGCGTGTGTGACAAACACCACTTTCAATGGAAATTGGGCTGAGAATCCGTTCAACTTTCAACATTTCAACATCAACTTTGTGGCACTGCACGTGGCCGGCCATCAAATTCCAGCCCGTCCATTACAACCGGACTTTAGAAACCAAAACTATGTGCGGACCTACCTGAACCTGTTTACAGCCACAGGACAAAACAACCAGGACGAAAGCAATACCATCAGACGACAAGACTTTAGCCATGGGTACACATTGTTCGCCTTTGACCTCACCCCCACCTTGGAACACGATCATCAACTGGCTTTGCTCAAGAAAGGAAACCTACGGTTGGAACTGCGTTTCGCCACCGCTCTAACCCACACCATTAACGTGATTTGCTACGCCGAGTTTGATAACGTCATCAGCGTGGATCAGCAAAGAAACGTGCTGTGTGACTACGCCAGCTAAGAGTCATGGATACAGAGCAGCTGATGAGCATACTCCAGCGAGATCCGAAGATCCCCTTTCGAGGTGTGTTTCCACGCAATGTGTTTCCCACCCACTCCACCACCCCAGCAGCCTACATCCTGAATACAGACACGAGGAGTCGACCCGGTGAACATTGGATAGCTGTGTACGTGGACACCCTAGGCCAAGGCGAATACTTTGATTCCTACGGACTTGCACCCCTACATGCCGATTTGGTGAAATTCATGGACGTCTCTACTACAGAGTGGCGTTGGAATACTCAAAGATTACAAGGACCCTTGAGTAGTGTGTGCGGACAGTACTGTGTGTTTTATCTCACTCACCGGAGTAGAGGACATTCTATGCCCACCATTGTACATATGTTTGATGATTACTGTCAAGCCGAAGACCGTGATGTCCTCGTCTATGACTGGACGGCCTCTCGTTTTAATGTGCATGCTCCATTTCTCTGGTTAACTTAAAAATGTACTGCGCGCGCAGGCCACTTGTTTACTATTATCACGTTATATTGTTATGACGTTGTTGTTCTGACGTTCATTGTTGAATAAAAGATGAAAAAAACACAAAAAAATGTTTTGACGTTTTTTTATTTAAGTCAACAAGAATGGGTTACACTATATATACAAATAGAATACAGGGTACAAATAGTAGGGGTATGTACACATAGAATAGTAGTGGTATGGTTAAGGTACCAAAAAAGTTCTGTCAGGAGTAGGATTCGAACCCACGACAGCAATCGCCGACCAGCACTTACGCACCGGCGCCTTAGACCACTCGGCCATCCTGACTTTTACATTTGTGTATCAACAGTTATAGTTCGACATTGTTTTTACAAGTCCAAGTAAGTGGTGCTCACACCGTCGGCCAACACTTTTCGTTTGGGATAAAAGAAAGTAAAGGCGTCTCGTTGCTGGATATAGGTGCGCATCTGGTGGTCGACGACCCGGAATCCTCGGTTAGTGCCACTCGCACTGGCCTGGCTTTGCAACACGCCCAGGTAGAGAGCTTTGTCGATGGCAGGGTCACGTCGGTTGACGCCTTTACAACTAAACTTATTTTCGTCTCCTCCGTAACAGTAATACGTCTTGGAGGAGAGCGCAATCATAGCATCCCCACTCCACTCCAGCTTGAACAGGCCCGGCGTACGCTTATCGTACTGGTAATGGTCACGTCGAGGTAGCCACTGGTCCCGTTCCTCTTCATACTGGGCCCGTAACTCTGGTTTCACCAGGGACTCCCAATCCGCATTAGAGACGGCCATGTAGGCTGAGTCGGTATCCATTTCCATGAGTTGCCAGTCTGAGGGATTAAAATAGACACCCATGAAGTCATAGAGAAACTGCAGCATCCTCAGCTTGGCCACCTGATAGACCATACATCCAATCTGCAGGGGTAAGTTGTACCGGATAGTCTTCCTGGCTGAAGTGACTTCATAGGTATCGTCATCGATGACCTCCACGGATCGAAACAGAGGAGAATTCACTTTTTTGCGGGCTTGGGCAGTAGTACAAATGTTCACGTTGACGTGCTTATCCTGGTTCGTTACCGTTTTTCCGTAATAACCATTGCCAGTGAGCTTCCGAGATTCAGCGATGATGGCCTGACTCGGGTATTCATCACCTTGACGACGGGCCGACGTGACGAGGTCGGCATTCTCCGCAAAACAAGCCTCGGGTACGTACTGTATCACTTGATATATTTGGGTAATTTCCAAACCGTGGTTCATGTACCACTGCAGTAAGGGCGTGCCCAGCAAGATTTTCTCGGCCCACATACTACCAATCAACATGCGGCGAGGTTGAGGCAAACACTCGTGTTGCTCCGCATAGGTCCTCATGGTGTCCCCAATATCCGCCCGACCCACCAGCGTGTTCTTAAAGATGGGAGGGCACTGGGCGAAGAGAGGCTTGAGAGTGTCAGGAACATGCAAATCACATTCCACAAAGCCGTAGAGGTCCCCCGAACGAATGGCGTCCAACATCTGTGGCAGACTCAGCAGTCGCCGACGACTCAAGGGGTACTCACGTTCTTTTAGGAACCGTCGTAAATGGGGCAGGGCCTGGCACATCGTGTGAAATTCACACTCCCACATTTCAATCAGATGGAATCCTCTCTCTTTCACATAATCTCCGTTCGCCACCACTTCTTCCCGTAATTCTTCCGCCGATTTTCCACGTCGCTCATTGAAGCGTCCAGCGCTGAAATGACATTCGTGGCCGTGCCAGTAACAGCCATAAAACTGGAATACGGTGGGTTTATTGTGGAGTATAGCAAACCCATCGACGGGGAGTCGACGATCTCCTATACGCTTCTCTGTGGCGTTGGTTTCGTATATAAATTCCCCGTCGATAGGCTTCCCAGTCCAACCACTGGTCGGCGAGATGTTTGTACGGCGTACGTTGAGGTGTGAAATGTTGACCGTCTGCCCACCAACGCGTATAATGCCCGCTGGGCATGGGTTGAGCGAGCGACCACAAGTACAAGGCATTCGCGTCAAATCCAATGATTTTGGCACAGGGTTTCCCACTGGGCAGAGTCGTGACATCCTTCTCGTGATAACGGTGAAAAATAAGGCTAGGTCCGCCCACAATGTTCTGCTTTAGACAATCATGCATGTCTGCATCTTTTTGCTGTATCAGCGAGAAGTACGTAGCACACTCTTGAAACAAATGGCGAAGCGCTAGACCCGGTAAACTCAAGCACTCTTTAAAGATGTCGACGTGCATTTGGCGACGAAAGAGTTGCACCATTTTCTCGGCCGCTTCCAGGAAAGGAACCACATCTAGGTTATTATACCATATCAGGAAATCTCGGAACGTCTTCATGCTGTGGCGGTTCCACACTTGTTGGAGTTCGATGTAGGTGGCCTCTGGCAGATCTTTCCCTTTCAGGTCATTGTAAAACGCTTCCCTGGGTGGCAACTGGGTGTCTTCTAAGTGGTCCAGGCTCGTCATATAGGTGTACGGGAAGTAACCTTTCGTCTGGGTACAGTCGTATGCTTTCACCCACTGATCATAACTGTAATTGGGTGCCAGGTAATTCCGCACATCCAGGAAACGAAGTGTAGTGGTGGAAAGGACCATATGATTATTGATCCTCTTGATCACGCACTTGAGGGTATTCGCCTGGGCCAAATAAGGGTACAAAAACTCCTTCACCATGTTGAGGTCGTAACGGCCAGAATTAAATCCGAGCACGGGTAACTGCGTCAGGTACTGCACGAACCGGGCTTTCAATTTCTCCGCATACGGTTTCGGTAAAGGTACATCCGGGGGCGACTGCAGAGGCTGCGACTGCAGGGACTCGGACTCGGACTCGGACTCTTCATCGTCGCTGAACGCTACACCGGGTACAGGAATGCGGTCGTCCAGTTGGTCCAGTACGTCCTGAAACTTGGCCACCAACAATTCCGTACTAGCCGCACTGACTTGCTCTAAATACTCCATCATGCGGGTAATCAACTCATGGGAGTCCCCCGTGGACACGAAACACACCGGAGCAGCGTCATAGCCAGGTACGTTGCTGGAAATACTGACACTCAGAGGAATATGGCGCTGCGTCCACTGCGTTTTTGCTGAAAACATGTCCATGGGCTCCAACAGGGCCTCAAAATCGTAACACGCGCGGTAGGGAAAATAACGGTCCTCTTCCGGTATCATCACATCCTCATCGGCCAATTCCTGGAAAATAGTAGGCGTATTATGATACACGCCACCCGGATATACTCGCTTGACACTGTTGTCACAGATTTTCTCGTGGTCATGTAAGTGGGTGGAGCGATGAAACACCCGATGGCATTGGGCACAACTGAAAGACTGAGCGTACTGGCTCATATTGGAGATCAGCGAAAAATGACTCACACCATTGTCGTCGAACACATTGACTTTCATCGTAGCAGCATACCGTTCTGTTGATCGCCGAACCAATTCAGCCACAAATGTATCGTCCTCGTATCGTAATCGATAGACAAAGATATTAATGTCGAACAGTGTTTCCACGTCATCCAAATTCTTAAAAGGCACTCCACGGAAGTGCCGCGGGTCAATGTCTTGCGCCTGTAAATACTGTTCCCAATAGCCATCGGCCACTGTGTCACAACACTGGGGGTCACACTCGTCCACATGCACGGCCAAACACCGAAACAGACATTTCCGGTCTTTGTAGGGCCCCTTTCTCCCTCCTGTTAATGCATACAGGCCGTGTCGATGAAGCAACCACGGAGGAAGTAGTACAGGAGCACCGATAGGATGATCTCTCATTTTCGTGACGAAAAATGTGACGTTGGTCACCATTTCCACCAGCCATTGGGTATTGGGGCGTTGCAACCGGGCCCATTCCAATGGATCCAACGTAGTCAATTGGTCGATGAGTGGCTCCAGAGAAATCGCATCCGTCACCGTGAACGGCTGATCAAACACATAGGTATTATTGCTGGGATAATAATACCGCAGCTGGTCCGTCGCCTTGTGCCGTAAAATGTACCCGAATGTCATATTCAACTTGAACGCTGTCACCTGATCTTTGAAAATGCTCTCGGCATAGGTAGACAGATACGTGAGGTCCTCCAGCCGAAAATTGTACAAGTCCAATAGACGACGGTCACGGTAGTAACAATGGCGTATGGTAGCCCAGTGACGTTGATAAATGTCCCTGACACACTCATCTTCAGGCAAGACTTCAACCGGCGGTACTGCTGGGTCAAAGGGAAAATCTTCTACACGTCTCATGCTTTTCGTCTCATACAAGCGGATAGGCAAGCAGGCAGGCAGGCAGGCAGGCAGGCAGACAGGTCAGGTAAGTCAGATTGAATACACCCCTACCCTAAAAATCGACTCCTTTTATACGTTTTTCTACAATCCGCCATCTTGTACCCAGCACCCACCATCCACACACACGCCGCCATCTTGTACCCAGCACCCACCATCCACACACGCCGCCATCTTGTACCCAGCACCCACCATCCACACACACACCGCCATCTTGTACCCAGCACCCACCATCCACACGCCGCCATCTTGTACCCAGCACCCACCATCCACACACACGCCGCCATCTTGTACCCAGCACCCACCATCCACACGCCGCCATCTTGTACCCAGCACCCACCATCCACACACGCCGCCATCTTGTACCCAGCACCCACCATCCACACACGCCGCCATCTTGTACCCAGCACCCACCATCCACACGCCGCCATCTTGTACCCAGCACCCACCATCCACACACAGGCCGCCATCTTGTACCCAGCACCCACCATCCACACACACGCCGCCATCTTGTACCCAGCACCCACCATCCACACATGCCGCCATCTTGTACCCAGCACCCACCATCCACACACGCCGCCATCTTGTACCCAGCACCCACCATCCACACACAGGCCGCCATCTTGTACCCAGCACCACCATCCACACGCCGCCATCTTGTACCCAGCACCCACCATCCACACACAGGCCGCCATCTTGTACCCAGCACCCACCATCCACACGCCGCCATCTTGTACCCAGCACCCACCATCCACACGCCGCCATCTTGTACCCAGCACCCACCATCCACACGCCGCCATCTTGTACCCAGCACCCACCATCCACACGCCGCCATCTTGTACCCAGCACCCACCATCCACACGCCGCCATCTTGTACCCAGCACCCACCATCCACACACACACACGCATGCGCACACAACCAATTGTGACGTCACCACAGGTTCTGCGCATGCGCAGTGAGGCGCTATCCTGTCAATTTACCGTTTGTACACTACTACTGACGTAAGAGAACAACCTGTAACCATCTCGGTCATCTATACGCGGTAAGACTGACCCTGGGATCGTGTGTATCCATTCACAGCCTACTTTCGGCAAGTGCGAGAGGGAATTTCCAGAAATCACGTGACTTCGTCAGCCAATCAGCTAAAGTCTACCGACGTAACCCCAACGTAACTCGCCATTTTCGAATCATGTGATGCCCTACTTGTTGAAAATTACAGATCTACCACACCTCTTGGGTGATACGAAAGTTATTCATACCTATATATTTTGTAAGCCTAGCATATATCTGTTTCCGAAGTGGTTTGAAAACCTGTAATTTATCAGATTTCTCGAGTCTGTTCTCTGCCGGATGAAGGCCGAACAGAATCCCGTAATATACCGGATATCGCTCCGCAATAATGGAGACTCACGATTCGCAAGCCATCAGTTCAGTTCAGTTCAGTAGGTAAATCCCTCCTCTATATAGGAGCACCTCCGTAGGAGTACATATTAATATACATTCAATTGGAACCACTCAACATTTATAGCTCAACTATCGTGCTGTGAAGTGAACATTTATACAATTCTACAATTGGACGAACTACTATCCTGAAAGTGCTGTGATAGTCTAACCATGTGAGCTTCCTAGCGGTGTATGCGATGTACTACTGTGAGTGGATTTATATAGCGGTCACTGAAAGACACCCAGGTACTTTATTCCCCAAGTGCCTCCGCTGGCGAAGGTCTAGCGTAGCAACCAGTTCCACCATCAGTCCATATTACCCTGGACACCGAATCAGTCCAGCGCCTTGTGAATAGGCGAGTATATATGTAAGCGGTCACTGACGAGGCGCGAACCCACGCCAGCTGTAGCACTCCGGGTCAGAGTCAAACACTCTTAACTACTTCGGCCACGACACGCTCACATCCATCTTATGGATGGCGAAGTGTACGCAAATGGTAAGAGAATTGAAGTCTGAACGGAAATCAACGAAGCAATAATTAATTCCACCGAATATAGTTGCAAATGAATTCAAACGTGCCTGAAGACAGTGTTGTCATGTGAGGTTGAAAAGGAAAGTGTGGCGGAGATCACAATCTCTTAGCGCATGCGTATTTCAAAAAGTCACAAGAAGAACCAACCTCCCCACAGCGCATGCTCCATTTCGCAGGCTCCAATAACATCCCTGCCTCCAATAGCGGAAGTTGACCTTTACTACGTTGCTATGACGTATAGGGGAAACCAACCAACGCACGGTTCAGTTTGAATCCGACCAAACAACTCTTTTAGTGTTGCACATGAGCGAACTACTTTTCATATGCTCTGTCCAGATAAACAGGGAAAATGATCTCCAGATAATTCTTTTTAACGCTAGGTCAACGGAGGTATTATGCAGACTTGAAAAGTAATAAAAAATTTCGTTAAACATCTATTTTACTATATATGATGTCACTGCCGGCGATGTGCGCGAAGGCCCCGAATTCGGTCCAAAAATCTGACTGGTGGCTGGGGTGTTATTGAAGAAGAAGAAGAAGAACAACAACAACAACAACGCGAGCCTCTCGTAGACCTGCGTGCCGCAGGTAACAACGCGAGCCTCTTGTAGACCTGCATGCCGCAGGTAAAAACATGATTCGTTTCCCTTCTCCCTCTGTTCTTGTTGGAAAGATTCAGAATATTTGTTTCGTATGTTATTTTCCAAATTATCAATTTTAAAACGGTTTGTATCGATTGAGTGTTAAAACTTAAAAAAAATACTCAACAGTGCATAAAAATGTATGTGTGATCAGACAAGCAACGAAGTTCCGTAATCTTTTCCCGTTAATCGCCTACTGGTTCATTACAATAAGTGATTGACCACAACGTCCCAACACTTGCGGGCCTGCAGCCAGATCAACGGGCCAACTGCAATTGTGTGCGTATGGTTGTAATGGTTGTATAGGCCTATTTCCTTGAAATTCATTTCGTCCATTTATAACAATCTTCTTATCTTCTTGTATAAATGAACGTACGGTATGTCTGTAAATGTTTGTAAATATGTTCTGTTCTATATCTGTAAATACGATTATTATACATTTTATCATCATACTGTGAAATGTATATCATGTAATAATGTTCTCTACTTTGATATCTGTAAATCTGTCCATTTATGAAATATATCTCATGTGCTAAAAGATGTCGGTACATTTCTTATTTATCATGTGAGATCGGCATTCTAATAAAAAAGATGTATTAACTTGAATAATGTTCTTTGCTTGACTTTTGATTTTTTTTATATCTGATTGATCTGATCATTGTCAAGAACTTCTAAGCTTTTCTAATCAGCTTACAAATCTTAGATCCGCGTACGGTGTATATGTCCGTGAACACCAAAGTGAACAGTGTTCACTCCCTGAGCGGACGAACCAAGTCGTCTAAGCAATGGGACCTAATCACCGTACGAATCTCCCGTAGTATCGGTCGTATAAACAATATATTTTTAGTTGGAAATTCATCTCTAACAGTATATTTTTTTTAATTTATCTATTCAGTTACCATGTTCACAATATTTAATACGAATACACTTCCGTCTTAGTAGGTTTTATTGTATATGGTACGAAAAGGTTAGGGTACGAAACGGACTGGGTACGAAGTAGTTTGGGTACGAAATGACCAGTATAAACATTATTCTATTCGATTCACTGTTATGGTAGGTTAGCTTCCCTGATGGTCACCGGGTGTTCTATCTAATTGGTACCTTCATGTGCCTTAATTGTTATAATGAAATTGTTGCGTATTTTTTCTGATTTGAATCGAATTACTAATCTAAATGATTATAATTGCTCTGTGCAAGTTAACTGTATAATTGAATTGAATTATTGATTATTAACTTAATGGTGCTCGATTTACCATGTTGAGGTAGATAAATTGTACCATATATTGAATAAGAAAAGTCTATATAATTGATACCAATATACGTAAAAAATTATCTAACAAATGAACTAAAATCATTATTGTATTTTCTGTGATTCTCATATTAGCTGTAATATTAGCTGTATAAAATCTATTCTATTCTGTTCACTATCGATATTACAGATTTGATAACAACAGTGGACATGAAATACCACTATCGGCGCACGGACACACAGGAAAATGATTGCAATTTTGTTTGTATACGGCACTACCGTACCAGTAATGTTTGAAATACCAGCTACTACATGTAATTTGACCACGGTATCGATAAAATCATTTTCAATACGGAATTTTAAACAAATAAGGCACGCATTTGTGGCTTGAAAACTATATTTTGCTTTAGCTTCATAAATAAAGTCTGTAAAGAATACTTGCTAAAAGCAAATTATCATCGCTTCGTATAATTTCACAATGGGGAACCATTAACAGCATTGTACCGGTACTTGTGCAGACAGGCATGCTTTCCCAAGTTTATCGCCAGTGAGATAAGCAGATTATCTCCCTTGAGCTCGTTACCCATGACAACGCGGTTAACATCGAAAGCGTAAATATATGCAAGGTGCTTCATACCTGATACTTGCAGTTGAAATCATCCGGTATATGTCAGGTTTGTGGCTCAGAGATACATATAAACCCTTTGTTAACATATGAAATGCACCGTTTGAGTAGTTTGTAAACAACAGTGTCTGTCGTATAGCCGTACAATTTCTCCTTCAACTTCAAGGTCTTGTCGCAATTTTTTGTAACGTATGGCCTTGTGTTGTTGTTGTTGTTATTGTTGTTGTTGCGGCACTGGCCATAGCATGCATGTTCACTTCGCTTGTCTACACATATTGGTTAGTCTAACCTCGAAAAGACTGACGCAAGTAAACCTTGTTGTCCCGACACACAAACTTCCAGGTCATTGGCTTGTTGTTGTTGGCTTTTCGAATCATCAATCATGCCGCGGGGTAGTTCAACAAGATGAACCCTACATGTACTGACATTTAATTTGGTGATCAATATCAATATCACAAAATTAAATGTCAGTAGGGTTCAGCTTGTTGAACTAGCTGCAGGGTTGTTTTGGAGCAGCAAGGTTCACTTGAGCGGGCTAAATTTTGGGATCAGATAATCGACTGATGAAACGGAATTCGACTGATGAAAACGGAAACTCGGTCGGTTATTTGTTGATAGCTCGCTTAATACTGGTTCGATTCTGACAATCTAAACTTTCCGGAGTAGCTGAAGAGATTCTCTTTTCAAATATATATAGTTTGATGACAAAAGTTCTTTAATTTTTGAGATAGTGGGCAACTGAAATTTTCGTGTCGACTTCGCTGAAATTTTTTCTGGACCGACCGACATGCGGTTTTTCTTGTCCGGAAAATTATTCCGTGGACTGACTGAAATACTTTTAGGTTTCCGGAACGCTCTACTTTCTTACGAATAAAATGATATAAAATATATGCATGTACCTTCTACCGTTTTCCTTAAAAGGGTTCGCTGAAAAAAACGATTGAAAATCACAACATTTTCAGCTGAATCTGCCGTAAAACGGATTAGTGAAGCGAGTTTAAAACTCGGATTTGGAGACGGACTCCAGAAGATTCCGAAAATCCGGAATAAGGATCGCGGGTAAGTTTATTGAAAGATTGGTTATGTCGGTAGGTCATAAGTGTCGAATTAAATTTAAAAAGCATAGTTTGCACAAAAAATATCCTAGTTTGTCATGTAATAACTTAATGTAAATGGAAATAGTATTTAATTTTGAATTGATAATTAATTTTATATATATTTTTATAATCGAAATGCAGAATGACCAGGAATATACATATTTTGTTCTCAGTAATTTTTGTTCTTGGTTTTGTTATTAATATAAATTTACTAATTGATAATATAAATATAATTTAATTTATAAAATGAAGTAACAACAATTTTGACAAGCAAAAATGATTTTGAAACACTGTTCACACACTAATTGGTCCGTTGTTCCGGAAATCCTAAAGAACAACAAAGGAGTAACATAAAAGAAATAATTTCTTTGTCTACTGAATATGTCTGTCACAAAACCAATCAGTAGAAATTTTTGTTGTATTTATTACATGACAAACATTCATTTATTTGAAAACTAGGATATATTTTTTGCAAACTATGCTTTTTAAATTTAATTCGACACTTATGACCTACCGACATAACCAATCTTTCAATAAACTTACCCGCGATCTTTATTCCGGATTTTCGGAATCTTCTGAAGTCCGTTTCCAAATCCGAGTTTTTAACTCTCTTCACTAATCCGTTTTACGGCAGATTCAGCTGAAAATGTTGTGATTTTCAATCGTTTTTTTTTCAGCGAACCCTTTGAAGGAAAACGGTAGAAGGTACATGCATATATTTTATATCATTTTATTCGTAAGAAAGTAGAGCGTTCCGGAAACCTAAAAGTATTTCAGTCAGTCCACGGAATAATTTTCCGGACAAGATAAACCGCATGTCGGTCGGTCCAGAAAAAATTTCAGCGAAGTCGACACGAAAATTTCAGTTGCCCACTATCTCCAAAATTAAAAAACTTTTGTCATCAAACTATATATTTTTGAAAAGAGAATCTCTTCAGCTACTCCGGAAAGTTTAGATTGTCAGAATCGAACCAGTATCAAGCGAGCTATCAACAAATAACCGACCGAGTTTCCGTTTTCATCAGTCGAATTCCGTTTCATCAGTCGAATACGCCGACCCTAAATTTTGGAAAATTGGAATCTGTCTCAAACTGGAAATTGGAATTATGGAGTTCAATTTGAATCATGTTAGGCCCTCCTATCTATATGGAAAAGGAATGCAGAAAATCGGATATAAACCCTGGCTGACTGATGCGACATGTTTGAATATGATACGATTGCAAACTAAATTGGACTATGTAGTAAAAGGAGTTGCGCTTACGACTGGTATTAGATTTTATTATGTGTAGTATGGGGAACGTGAACGTCGTTGCTGGCAATGGTAAGACCTCTCCCGCTAAACACCAGCAAAACACAACGAGCTCTGGAAATGCCCGACAAGATACGTCAGATATGGTGAACAAACTACTTCACCTGTAGAAGGTAATGTTTTTGTTTCACCTCAATACTGATTTGATGTGCTGTCATGTACTATATAAATAACCCTATGGAGTGGTCGGTGTAATTTTCTTTCAATTTACCCATCATTCGGCATACTAACTTGAATAATCGATTCCGGTACTGTGTGTGAAAGCACGGAATGAGGGTGTACGGCGCCGAATATTGGATAGACTGAAAGAAAAGTACATCCTCCGCTCCATAGGTTTATTTATATAGTACATGTACATGACAGCCCGGGGTGGACTCTGTGTTGAGGTAAAAACAAAAACAACTGTTGTTCATCATTTTCAGCCGTATTTTGTCTGGATTTTCAAAGCTCATTGTGTTTTACCGGTGTTTATCAGAAGCCGTTATCAGGAAGGACATTCCCATTTTCCATATCAGTGCTGAACCAAATAAAATCCAATACCGGAGTCTTAATCGCATCTCATTTTACTGCATTTTATTTAGTCTGCAATCTTATCAATTCAGCATGTTCAAACCATCTTCACAATGTCAAGGTTTCTTTTTGAGCCAAAGGCGAAACTGATTAGTGGAAATATACAGTTGCATCTTCGAGGAGTTCATTCCCATGTGTACCAGGGATATCTAGGATAGAGATACCCCTTCCTTAGTTAGTGAGGATGATTCAAACAGACCCAAGTTGCATTGATCAGCCTGGTTTTGTATTAAATGTTTCTCTTTCATTTCTTGTAGATAGGAGGATCTGCATGTGCAGGCTGGCAGGATTGGGTGTACAGTAAAATAGAAATTTAATATCGTAACAGGTAGTGACTCAAACAACATATTGCTTTTAATTTGTATTTTTAGATAACTTGTTGTTGCCTTCCTCATAACAAAGACAATCATGCCGAGACCACGATCCCCAGGAGCTCGCTCAGATGTTAGTGATGGAGACATGGAAGGGTTGGCTGAGGCTGAACTGGTCAAACTCCAGAGACAGTACAGAATCATGGAGGGGGACAGAGCAGCTTACTGCGAAGAGTCACAAAATATCATCAGAAAACAAAAGTAAGCTCATCACATTGAAATGTTTGGATAGATATTAATTTCTGCGTAGAATTCGTAAATTGAACACATACAACAAATTGGTGGACATGATATTACAGATGAGCCTTCATATATATAAATTACGGTATCTATTTTGTTTGAAATTGTTTTTTAAGGGCCAATTCTCATGGATATGGATTTCACGATCCATCAACACATATCGATGTTTCACATTATGTTTCTTCGTTCATTTGAGATCTTTTCAAATGCTATACTTTAAATTATTAAATAAATAACAACAAAAAAAAAGAGAGAGGAAAAAGGGATGTTGTAAAAAGAAGATATTGTCTATATACAAGTTTGTCAGTATATTTTAGACATTCAAGTTATACTGGTAAATATATGAGGTCATTGCACTAGTAGGCGCATGATTTCTTTGTCTTCTCCTTCATACGTGCAGAAAAGTGTTTGGCAAAAATGGCACAACTGAGCGGAACTGTCAGTTATCTGCATAACACATCTTTCTTTTCATTTACCAAGAGTTGAAATGCAACAACTAGAGGATGAGAAGCGAGAGCTATTAAAAGAGCTGCGATTGGCTGAAAGCAGGACCAATCAGAATACAGATGATGAGCATGTGGAAACCTTGACTAATCTGTCCGAAATAAAAGGTAATGTGTCCTCAAACTTTTCCAGTACGGGTTGCCAGAAATTTTATTCCCTTGGATTTTCAGGTTGGATACTTAACGACAAGTTTTTTTGCAAGCTGTGAAATGAAACAATTTAATCTAATCTGTGTTCGAAATATTAGGTTTATTGCTCGTCTTTCGAGAAAATGATATATTAAAGAGATGTAGCTGCACAAAGCACTGGTTTGATCTAGGTTGGCAGTAATGTCATGCATGTGGCCTGGTGGATAGATGATGTTGCATTCTTGGCCGTGTTGATTTTAGGTTCACCGGCAATATCCAACACCTGGTTGTCAAATTTTCATCCAAACTCATATATTCTCAAACCCTTGATATTAACAGATGAGAAAGACAATGAAATCCAAGAGGAAAAGAGGAAGATTGCTGATCTGGATGTCAGAATTAAAGAGTGGGAGAAGAAAGTCAAACAGCAGCACCGTAACATGGGGGGGGTACACTCAAGCTCACAACATACTGTACAGACACAGAAAAACATCAGGACTCTGGAGAACAGACTGGAACAGGTGATGAGACTCCATTCATTCATTATCCAGGACTGATAATGGTCTGAATTCTCTGCATTGAGAGTTCGCTTTTATTTGGGCTCACTGTTTAGTACATGTAAATAGAGATTTCTGAAAGAAGAAACTCTTATGCAAGTTAAAACGAATCCGTAGCAGCAAGTGGATTGAAGAAAAATAACAACCAATGTCGTTCATTACACCTCACTGTTTTAGAGATAACTTCATCCAGTTTAGTAGTTTCTTGTAAAAAAAGGCTCAGAATAAGAACGATATGAATTTGTTTATTTTAACAGGGTTTAAAGAAATTTAATGAACTGTTGACGCAGAATGCAACTTTGAGAGAGGAGATAGAGAGTCTGAGAGTGGAGCGTGCTCGCTTTGATCAGATCAACAGAAAGTCAGAGGCGGAGCTAATAAGATTAAGGCAGGAGATCGGGGAGGTGATTGACAGCTCTACACAGGCCTATGATGCAAGGTAAGAAATGCGAAAGAAATGATCTGACAAACTATCTGCCATGTTAAAGCTAAACCCAAATGATTACAAGTCAAATTAAAAGCATAACCTGTTTGATTCTGGAAAGAATGTTACTTCATTGATTCATTTAAAAATTTCCAAGTGATTCACAAGATATTGCTGTTTCAACACCAGAGTATTTTTTAGCCAAAAATGAGTTTCAAGCATTTTTAGACATCTATTTGGGTTTACCTTTAAAGTACAGTCAAAATACAAGATCCCAATCTAGGATAAATTACACAGTAGATTACTATAGCTGTAACATTGATGGTATTTCAGGGATGAAGCCCAGGCCAAGATGATATTACTGAAGGAGAAGGCTGACAAGGACCTCCAGCAACATAACGCTGAGATGAAGGAACTCGTCAGAATTATTGACCATGATCGTAAACTCAAAGAATTCATGGGGATCAAAGGTCAAGAGAGGCAAGAAGATCCACAACTTGTGGCATGGCGACAAAAGAGAGGTACAACAGTAGAATAGTCACCTGAGCTGTCATAAATGGCCGACTGAAAGCACTGGTGTCTCTCATCAAAACTACTGGGACCAAACGATGATACTCTAGAAATAGAAAACTAAATCAAAACTCTGCCAAGGCTGAATAAAGATGCTCCAACAAGCAGTATACTTATGTTTTAAATGAAAAATATCTTTTTAGCCAAAGATGACAAAACTTTGGCTGTCAGATTCCTAATTGTTACAAATGTGAACAATTCTTGTATTATTTATTACAGAACAGTGAGTGGCGTATTTTATACTTGAAAATTAATTGTAAAATCTAATTTGTGATAAGATTTGTTTAAGATTTGTATGTCATCTTAAATACTAATTATTTCCATTTGAAATCATTCCAGAGGCCCTTGAAGCAGAACGTAAGAAGGCAAGCCAGGTGGATTCCGTCGAGTCATATGAGGCCGCGTTTGAGCGGATAAAAGAGATGACTGGGGAGGATGACCTTGACACTTTGGTGACCCACTTTATTGAGGTGGAAGATCATAACTTTGCTCTGTTCAATTACGTCAATGAACAGAATAATGAAATGGAAATGTTACAAGACCAGATTCAAGATGTAAGTTGAATAATTATCAGATTTATTTGTCATTAAATCTTATGTTCTTGCATTGTTAGGTAAATTGCCGTGTTCAGTGATTTTCAGTTCTCCCTATAACTGACTTTGCTGGGAAGCAACAGGAACTTGATAATGTGGTGTTTAGCACCCTAATTGCACTTGTCTTCATTGTACACATCCTGTCTGTTCCTTGTGCTGTCCTCAGTGTTATATCAGGTGGATGGCGGGCATCTGGCTCCATGTTGCTTCTAAGATTTCTTCTTTGAAGCAACAGTTGGTTCATCGTGATATTACCGAAATATCGCATGTTAAATGCTATTCACTCACTCATTCACTGGCTAGAAGTGATGTGATTTAATAAAGAAATTTTGAGTACTTGTAGATCTCAGACAGGTAAACAAAAAGGGTGGATACCTCCCTGTTACCTTGATATGGTTATATATCTGTGAGATCAAGGTAGAAATCAATAAAAATGAAAAAATCTTCTGAAAGAAGGCATAATGTTACTATTCAAATCTATTCAGAGACCCCATCGATGAGCAACACCAAATCATAGATGTATCCATTCATAATGTTTCATCTTCATAATTTCTCTCTCATAGATCCGCGATGAAATAGAGAAGTTCAAGGCACAGGGTGTGGAGATGGAATCTCAGAGAAAGAACATACTCAAACAGCTGGAAGATAGGCAGATTGTAACATCAAAGGAAGCTGACAGCAATGAACAGAAGGACAAAGAAATTTCTAAAATCTTAGATCAATTAAGAGATGGTAAGGTTAAAGAGACTACATATTGTGTTTTCAGATTTTTTATCCAGGATCTATTCAGTGCTGATTAAATTTGATACAGGAATTAGAAAAATACTCTTCCAACCTGATAAAATGAGATATTATGTTTAATGTTTTTATATCAATCAGTTTTGAAATTTGAATGACATGTATAGTGCATAATTCTGCTCCGCAAAAGACTATAGCATTCAAAACAATAATAGATGTTGTTCTGTACATTTTATTTGGGTTTTAATCATTATGAAATGTATCGATAAACCACCAGCTTTTTGTTCACTCTGTTCTAGATAGATCAGATTTGTAGAACAGTGACAGCTATAGACATTATATTTGTGTCTTGAGTACTAAACATTCTTCCTTCCTCAGCCAGTGATAATTAACTGTTAAATTAAAAATTCAAACCACAGGGTTGTGGCTGGAAGATATTCCATAATGCATTGAAGTTTCAGATATCCAGTGCCTAGTATATACAAAATAGATGAGTTCCTCAACTGGCATGGTTTACTAATGTAGTCACATATTTTCCATTTTTGATCACATTTGCAGGTATAGACTCATTATTCAACAAGATTAATTGTGACCGATCAGCTATTGATGACATGTTGGGAGCAGCAACAGGTGTGACAGACAGTAACATGATCCAATACCTGGGCATTATTGAACAGAGAACTAACGAACTATTGGCTGTGCAGACATACCAGAGCACAAAGGTAACATAATGCTTCTTCTTACAAATATTGTACCACATATTTATCTGAATTCTTATTGTGATTCATCAATGGAAGAAATAAAGCTGCATCCTGTATGTATTGGTGTCGTTGAACCCGCTCACAGATTCTTTCGAAAATTCAGATAAGAAAATGATCTTCTGGGTTTGATATCTAGAAAACATGGAATCACAGAAATGAAGCTGCATCATGTACACGTATGTATCGGTTTCCTGAAATTTGCTCTGACATTAATACTTTCAAAATTCAGAGAACCACATTTTTCTCCATAAACTTGACAGATTGTATAATTTTTGTTTATTTTTTGCAGGATCTTGAGAAGTATGACCAGCCTAAGACATTAAGCCTTCTTGGTGAAGGTCCCCCACCTCCTGCACAGAACATACCCATTATACCACCAACTGTGGGGTAAGTCAGAATTCTGAATATCTTCATTATCAAATAATATACTTACACATAGGAGATTCCATACAGGATCTAATAGTTTGGCTTATCTGAAATATCCTCTAGATATTCCAGGTCGATCCAAGTCTGAAACTGATAATATTCAAATGATATTCTGTGGGAAGACAAGTTTTTTTTTCAGCATCACAATCAAGGGAAAGAATTGGCAAGATTTGTCTCCCTTTATTGTGACCTGAGCTAATCTTGCAGATCATATTAGTCATTCAGTATTCCTGAAAAAGTAAAATCATATTTTGCATTCTTGAATTTTCCAGCGATGAATATGAGAGTGAGGCTAGCGATGGTGATGATGATGATGGACGGCCATTTACAAGAGTGGAACTGCAGGCAAAGGTGATGAAAACAGTGAAAAAACGCGAATCTGCGGCGAGGAAAGAAGGTTTCAAGTATGACCTGTCAAATGCCAGAGAAAAAGCCCAGAAAAAGGAAAAGAAAGATGCCAAAAAATGAAGCGAAACCTGTTTAATGTGAACTGGAAATAGTTTCAACTGTACAGACAATAATGTATATAATCATGTGAAAGACATCAAATACAAGGGACAATAACAGCTTCCAGTGTTTAGTGCTTGATATACCTGTTCCATACAAATACCGTTCGGCAGATCAGTTCCTCTCATTGTATGGATCTTCTCGTTTTCGAAACTAACTGAGAAATCTAAATAATGTAGAATGTGAGCATATGAGATTTTATAGGTAATTTTATTACAGTTCGTGGCTTTTCTGCATTTTGGTTAATTGCAGTGTATTGTTGCCACTTGGTTGTTGATATGACAGTAACAGGTTTGATACGACCGTAACAGGTATCTCATACGTATGTTCCAATTCAGGGCAGTTGCTTGATTGTGACTTTGGGCAGGATACAATTCAGACAGACTACTTTGTCTCAAAGTGAGAGACACCCTTCCTGTTGAAGTGTTGATTATGGGATATCGATACATGAAGAGTTTATACTGGTTTTATGCTGAAACCTTTACAACAGCAATGGACATGATGAACATACTGGATAGATGGCATCTAAATAAGGCTCCAATTGTTTGGGACTTTACATGGACCAGATTTCATTCCATGCTGTGATGACAAATATTATAGTTGTCAATTTGAGAGTATTATCTAATTTCAACTGAGCATTCACAGTCTATACTTCAGGTACGGATCTCGAAAAAAATATACATGTACTATAGCCAAGTCTGAGGACAATAACATGAACAAGGGGTGCAGACCCTGGGCTTTTTAGCTATATAAATTCCTGGATAATATTTCTTTACTGAAATATAGACCACATTTACAAAATAGATATAGCATTCCAAATTTGTGCTAGATTTAATATTACTCAATATGTATACATGAACAGAAATTTATTTCTTGTCACTTCATCCATATCTGTGGAAACATTGCTGCAGCCAGTTAACTTGAATAAAGTGTTCAATAGGTTTCCAGTTCCAGTACACAAAACCAGTTTACCAACTAAATATTAAAATGTCAGCCAATTTTGCCAAATAAAATTCCTAAATAATATAATACAGCCTAAAATGAATACCATATTTGTACCCTTGCATGTCCATGGTATGTTGTGGAGTCTGTAGTTTATACTGGTACAACTGTTTTAATTCCAGCACAATCAGCAATAAACACCATAACAGGTCATTAGAATACTGATAGGTCAGTTTGAATTTCTGGTTAAGACCTACAATAATGGACGACCTCTGTGGAATACCCAGTCATACATTTTGTTCTGTTAAAATATCTGGTTCAGGACACGACACTTGCTGGCCCACTCCCGTCACTTCTGAATTACTGTCCTTCTCAAAATGTATTTCTGTCAGCTAATCCAATCTCTGATAATCCAATCAGGTCAACTTCCTTGCAATAAGTAAAAAAAACTCTGATCCAAAGATCCATTCTTCAGATGATTAGAGCTGAAGAGGTGGACATTATCTTGAAGATGATCCTTGATTCTGTGGTCTCAAGTGAATGAATGATTAGAGCTGAAGAGGTGGACATTATCTTGAAGATGATCCTTGATTCTGTGGTCTCAAGTGAATGAATGATTAGAGCTGAAGAGGTGGACATTATCTTGAAGATGATCCTTGATTCTGTGGTCTCCAGTGAATGATTTATTAGAGACATGATCGTACACATTATTAGTTTCCTCTCTAGAGGAGATTTTGTACAGGGAGCGAGCTAACAAACGTAATATATATTCATGTGTCAGCTATGAAGTCATCAGCAATTTCTGAAATTGTTTGTTTTCCATCCTTGATGTCTAGGATTCTGTCTTTGTACGGTATGTAATATATTTGACTGTGATATTTTGTTTAATATAATTATTAAGAATATAGGTTTTATTTCCAATCATAGAGCATTTATTCTATTTTGCTACTTGTACAATATAGGCATGTGTCAAATTTATGTTGTATATTGTTATCATTATACATGGATTAAACTAATCATTACCAATGTTGAAAAGTTGTTAATCTTGACTCCATATATATTTGACAGGACATATGGTGTCAATCCATCCATCTGTCCATTAACTTTTCTTGTGAACGCAACATGTACACCAGAGATTTTACTGCATTCTTTCCAAATTTGCTACCCATTGTCATGACTGTGAAGATGTGCACATGACCTTTTTTGACCCAGTCCAACATTTTCTCCTGAGTCATGCCCCTTGATCATTGATAAAAACATGAGATTGATCTAATGAAAACCCCTTGGCTTTCCCCAAGTGATTGTGTCCCATGTGTAGAGTGAACTTGGGAAAAGAGTTCTATGTAGGATGATCAAGATATAGTTGGTTACATTTGGGCATATTGGACAGAAATAGGAATTAATATATTTGTAAAGGGGCATAACTCTGTAAAATATGGGCCGAGGGGAGCCAATTTCGATAGGCATCTGACTTAGCACTCTGTAAAATAAGAACCGAGACGAATAAGCTGTATTGAACACGGATCTGCAGATATAACTTGTACATTCAGCTACAGATAACAAAATCGGAAATTATCACATCCGAAAGGGGCATAACTCCATAAGCCGAGGCGAGTAATCCTTTGTTGGCTTGTAGAATACAACAATATAAATATAGTAGCTATACCGAACACAGTTATGCAGATGTAGTTGGTTACATTCTGGCATATAGGACAGAAATAGAAATTAATATATCTGTAAAGGGGCATTACTCTGTAAAATATGGGCAGAGGGAACCACTTTCGATAGGCGTCTGAATTAGCACCAGATAAATAAGTGTTGAAAATTTGGTGGTTGTGTCTAAAGCGGTTTTGCTTAAAATGCGTTAACAGACAGACGGACGTACATGGCGACGACAATACCCCGAGGCCAAAATGGCCGAGTGGTAAAAAACTGCTTCCACCAGCTATCTTTTCTTGTGACTGCAGCTTTCCATACAGTTTTTGCTGGATTCCTTTGAAAATTTGCCACACACCTTCGTCACCATGTGAAGAGTTGCACATAATCTTTTCAATCTAGTCCAACATTTATGCCCTTTGTCAGAGAGAAACACATCTGCTGCCTTCTCATCATGCTTATGAACGCAACTCGACCGAATTTTTGCTAGATTCTTTTGAAATTTGCTATTCATTATCATCACCATTTGAAGATGTGCACATCACCTTTCAAACCTGATCCAGACTCTGTACGAGTTCTTGAAATGATCACCTTATCACCTTAAGGATTGAGCCTGATGTCCTGATATTTGGATTTCCTGAACCAGTAACATTTGTTTTGAATAGACTGATCCCATAACTATCACATCACTGCTAGCTGATTTGTTGATCTCTTCTCCTCCCTTTTTGGACAAAAGCATATTCGTCTCCTATTCTCTCCATTTCTCTTTTTCTGAGTTTAGCCATGTTGTCTACTGTGTATGATTATGGGTGTATATTGGTTCAATTGAAGTCGTGTGTTTTAAAACCATGTCATACATATGGATGCATTTTGCATTTTTTTCATGGACACAGTCAGCAGAAGTTGGGAGATTCTACAAACCCAGACCTGAACCCTGATGAGGTTTTACCCCTCTTTCAATCATGTGATGATTCGTGCATCCATTCATCTACTTGGTAGATGATATATTATCCTGGAATATTCATCGCTGATGTAACACAACACTAATTTACTTTAAACGTACAGTACATGTGCCTGAAGGCGTGAAGTCTCACATGTAACCCAGACACGCCAAATTAAAGCTTGTTCTTTCTTCTAGCTGTGCCAGTCCAGGAATGTCGCATTGGCAATTAAATTGATTTCAATGTTGCAGGGTAATTGAATTGTATTATGATCTTCACCTGCCATCTATCATTGCATCTTGAGATAGAAGTGGTATGAAATGTCATCAAGTTTCAGGCCTATAGAACTGTTTCTATGGAAGAACCAGAACTCCTCAAGATGCTCACATTTCTTGTCCCAGGCCAGAGAATATGCACAATGTCTAGTATAACCTTTCAACAATCCTCACATTTACAGCCTACAGAAGAGTTCTGCCAATATAGCATCCTAAATAATTCCTCATTTTACCCTCTGTGAATACCAAGGCCTAGCTAGCTATTATAAAATTTCAAGGGACATGGTGCGATTTAGTGAGGATTTGGCCACCATAACATGCAGTTAATTGATGTGCCAATTGAATGTTACTTGTCAAGGAATTACTTTAATTTGCATACTTACAAAGGCATCAAGTCTTATTATTCTTGAATAGCAGAGCCAGGAATTAATGTATTTGTGCAAAATCCTTATTCTATAACACTTACACCTATTACACACTGATAACTCTGCAATTATTAGACAATTCAGCACGGTTAAGAACTTGTGACTTATGAAATCTATACCCGTGATCTTGACACGCACAGGTGTTCACTCGGGGAGAATCCATTTCACAGGGCGGGTGATAAATGGCTATACAATCGAATAAACAAAAAAAATGGATACCCTGCAAGTGGGAGCTTTAGTTTATTTTGAAGGCAGAAAATGTATAATCGCAGATATTTGCAAACCAATTGTGACATACGAGTGTTACACAGTAAGAAGCAGAACAACAGGAGAAACAAGACGTGATTTCAGATATGAATTATCTAGAGAATCAGAGATCGATGAGTTTATGAGAGACTCGGATGATTAATCTCTTCTTGCTGTACTGAATGAAACACAACACGAGCGTGATCAGCTGAACAAAGGTAGATTTTTCTCTGCTGATGATGATAAATTAAGAGATCTGGCTACCAAACAGGCAAACAAAATGGGGAATATGGATATTTAAAGGTATTACATTCATTTTATATTATTAACCAAGTCTTATAAATAAGTAATTTCTGTCTCAAGTTTAACTGTTGGTTCCATCGTGAAATTGATTAAGAATGCCACACAAATAGGCTTGTACGCATTATGTTTCACACAGCCTCAGGTGGCAGAAAACTGTGCCCCCTTCTGAGAGACCACATAAACTCGTCCATTGATATTGGTACACTGCCAACTGAGACGCAAGGCACATTTCAACAAAGGGAAGAAAAGTTGTGAACGCTTACCATATTTTTCCAACCTTTCATTGTAATCTTTGTTGATAATCAATTTAACTAGTGCAATAGAATAGAAATAATGTTTTCATAGGCGTGCTAAATCGTTATTTTACGCACGGTTAGTGTGAGAGAGTTTATAAATTTTAAATAAATTTATGGTGAAAACACTGTCTCTGTTTGTTTCTGTAAACAAAAATGCAGATTGAAGAACCAGAATTGCCCTTGGTTCACACATGCCTACTGAATCACCATGTGTATAAAACATATGGTTTTGGCGATCTTCATATTTTACACCTCAAAATCAGCAATTTTTTACCATTTTTGATGTTTTTTCTGATTTTTGAACCACTGTGTCCTGGACCGTTGAATGACAGATAAATGGACTGACAGAAATTGCCACCACATAAGGAACAAAAGAATAGCAAGTTGTAAGATACTGATATAATAATTTATTAAATATTCATACTTCTATGTACATGATTCAACTAAACATGTCAACTGTACATGCTGTATAATGTATATTATGTAAACTGTCATACGATATATGGATGATTAGAAGTACACTATCTCTACATCATGTATCTACAAGATTTATCACAGATCTCTTCATTTATGGACAAAATTGGACGGAACAATAACTTCACGTTTAAAACGTTATACAAATGATACAACTAAAAATTAAAGAAAATACACTTATACTTTATGCTGCCTTAAATATAATTAAGTGAACACCCTCGAGGTAAGGCACATGACACTTTCTTACAATATTTACTGCCACTGTCTATTGTCAACTGTTCATTGGATCAACCATAATATTAGGTACATCCGAGAGGTAAGGCAATGACCTTTTCTTGCAGTACTTACAGCCACTCTAATAACTGTTTATTGTATCAACCTCAATATTAGGTACATCATAGACTAAGGCACATGACAATTTCTTAGACTACAGAGTACTAGCCACTATAATAACTGTTTATTGTATCAACCTCAATATTAGGTACATCACAGAGGTAAGGCACATGACACTTTCTTATAGTACTTACAGACACTGTCGTGACTGTTTATTGTATCAACCTCCATATTGTCAAATATACACCAAGTAATTTGAGTAATTATTCGCGAGGAACTACATGTAACATTCACTATTTTCATGGTACAAGATTTCCCACAAAAGACAGCTCCCTACTTTGCAGTTAGATTGACGTACTTTTGCTTACTTATTATGATACAGAGCGAAATTGTTCTGAAAACCCAAGTCTTTCCTTGCTGGTATGTTGCGGACATAGTTATTGTTGACACTCAGTTGCCATAGCCACTCTGCAGAAAACATGTATTTCCTTTTCCTTAAAAAAATATAATTATCAATGATTTTGGGAAAAGAGGTTGATCAGCCATTTATTTGGGAAATCGGACAAGTAGTTACAATTTTCTGTCTGCACGTCGTGCGGTAAAAATGCTATATAAGCTGTTGTTGTTAGAGTACACAGTATTGGCCCATCTTCAACAGAACATGAAATAATTCTTCCAAGCTAACAATCCAAACATTGTAACTTCATTCGTTGTCATTCGTTTCAATATTAATCAACTGAACAATTTAATTCGTAATTATTCGTTATCTCTCACCTAAATTCTACAAGCAAGTTGGTTTAAATTAGCTCGCTTCAGAGGGATTAAAACCTTCGAACAGAGACTCACAGGGACAATCCATGGGTGTAATACCTATATCATACCTTCATTATAAGCCAGTTGTGCACATTGCCTCACCGAGAGAGAAGGTTGGTCATCACAGGGAGGGAATTTGGCTTAATGTCACACTCCAGTTTGTTTCACTCATATGGTGACAGTCAGTTTGGTGGTAGAGGAAGACGGAGTACCCGGAGAGAACCACCGCCCTTCGTTAAGTAATGGACAGACTTTCACACATGGACCAGCTGGGCTCGAACCCATGCCGGTTCAGCGGGGTGAGGCTAGCGGCCACCAGCGAAGCGCCTTAGACCACTCGGCCACCGAGGGCCCGGTCATCACAGGAAAGGGACTGGAAAACTTGGATCATTCCATACATGTTTCTGGGCTATGCAGATACGAATACATGTTTCTGGGCTATGCAGATACGAATCTGACTGGCCAATCTGGCTGCAGATCATAAATGTGATGTACATGAGATAAGTATAGCCGATGATCACTGTTCATAAATGTGATGTACATGAGATAAGTATCGCCGATGATCACTGTTCAAAATGAGTAACTTTGGAATTACATCAAATATTATCCAAAGATGCTAAAGGCTTATTTATCAAAATATATGTACTCATACCCTGAGACCCAAGCCAGCTTTGACAATGTTTGACAGATTTCATTGTTAATTTATTGATGCAAACTTGTAAATAGTTATACCGGGCAGGCTTACTACACAGAAGAGTATAACAATGAGATCTAAGAGCCTTGTTTGTTACAAATTTACTGCCACTTTCGGATCAGACAGAACCCAACTGGAGTAATAATTACACCATTGTAATGATGATTTCCTGAGTCGTGATGCTGGGTCAACACCAAACCTGAAAATTTCCGATAAATTTTCATGTAAGGTGAGAAACCGCTTTTCAATGTGACTTGGCATGTTAGCAAATGGAAAACCGGTAAATTCAAGTCACTTCGTCTTACATGGCCGAGATGTGGAAAATTTCCACACTTGAATTTATAATAGCTTAGAGACGCCTGTGCAAGGAACTGGAAATTTTCTGTCAGATCAGCAGAGAGACATGTGGATCATGAGAGGAACAGGCTGTAACTGCCATCATACTATCTGTTCATGGTCAGTAGATGAAGTGAGTTTCTACTCCGAGGATAATTTTCTGCAAGTATCTCTGGTTGCAGCGTTCAACCAGGTCCATCCGTTCAGAAGCGGTTCAAGAGCAAAACGCACAAACGAGACCAAAATTGGCAAGATTTCCTTACAGAAACAGACAGATAAATAATGATGCTATTACAACATCTTCAGCATTTGATGGTCGTCAACTATCTACTGTCAGTGACAAGCAAAACGGTCCAGAGATTTTACTGCGAGGTGTACATGGCCTTAACACAAAATGTTTCCTCATTCTTCTCCTCTTCATCGTTGATAAAGATCATGATCTCTGTCTCGCCAGGTCGCATGGATGGAGCGAATCTCAACCCAATGTTCTGTGTGGCACCGCCATCAATTTCCAACCGAGTTTCCTTGAACTGAAGTAGATCATCTCTGTTGCAGCGTAGTAAGAAGGTTTTCTTGTGCGGGTACGGGTTGGTAAAGGTTATACGTTTGTTAGACCCCTTTCCACCACCCACAGGGAGGGCTAGTTCGAATGCCCGAGAGATCATAGGAGAGCGGCAATTAACGCAGACCAGCCATGTGCGCAGTAACTGGTGATATTCGGTGTCCACCACGTTGATGTAGAAGAACCTGCTCCCCACACGCAATGCCCGCACGGCTACACTGAGTTCATGAACTGTACTGGCTGCCAACATGAATGGCTCCTTCGGCTCGAGCTGCATCTCGTTAGGATGAGAGGAGAAACAACGCACCAGCCGGGATGACTGGGTACCCCTGGAATTACACAAACACATTTGATATCACATACATGTACAGTTTACTGCAATGCTAACCAGGGTTATTAAAACAGGACTAATTTCAATATTTAAGACTTTTAGGTACTTGTAATCTGAAAAAAAAACACATGTAACAATAAAACTAACCATGGATGCTTAGGTTGGCATTTAAACATCACGACGTTATCCTCGTGCATACACTTCATTACATATGAATCGCGAATATAAGTTTCACTGTTTCTATAGCCCTTATGAACATTCAGTTTGTGATGACAATTTTTATCATGTCAACATGTGGTATTTGTTTGATTAGCAGAAGCTCATGGACTGCTAAAGAAAATTGCCAGCCATAATTAAAAATATGGAATTGTTATTCTTTTTCTTTCTTTTTTTCTTTTTTTTTTTACACCCACGAAAAAGTTGGGACGTTCATTGGGTCTTGTTGTCTTATATCCTTGATCTTCGGAGAGCTATAGAGTGAAAGTTACCATATATAGAGTTAATTACCTTAGAATGAGCGAGAATCTGTTTGTTTGTCCCTCCACACACGATACATCTACTCTCTGTAGAGAATGGACATAGAACTGCCACAGCTGAGCAGGTTTGGTCAGATACGGGTCTGTATATATGGAGACAAAGAATTTCTTGATCTGAGGGGACGGTCCACAGGCTACCTGAAAAACAATATTATTATTATTAGTTGTGACAACGAAACAATACACTTGCAATGGACCATCTGAGAAATTCACTGAATCACAAGGTACATGTACAAGGTTGCTAAGTGATTTATTTGAATTTTCGAAAAAAAACAAAACAATAGGGGAAATGTCAGGAACTGGCAGAGGATACTGGGAGATCATCTAACCATCTATAGGTTCTGAAGACTTAGGGACCGTATCCATCCAACGTTCGTTTGCTAGACGTTTTAAACGATGAAAAAAAACGTTGATGCAAACGATGGGTGTATGAGTTGATCGTTTTTTAAAAAACGTCGGTCAGATAAAGACGATCGCCGGAAATCTCCGGCAACCTACGGTAAGGGTGCCGGTCGTCTTTTCACACCTCGAACAAAGGTGCAGACGTTTTCTAGCAAACGATTGAAAGTCTCCTGGCAAACGATCGGCTCGAAAGTAGTCCCGCTTTACAGACGCAAAAACAACAACAACGGCTGTGTCGCTTGAGGCCGTGAAAAACGGATTATGAGAACGGAACACAAATTAATGTTGTTTTTTTTCTCCAGATTTTTGCTATACGTGTGCTGCTTGACTATATCTTAGAATCGGTTACGGTGTAATTCGTTAATAAAAAAAATATTATGGAACCATGATATCGTTTTATGAACGTGCGATTCGAATCTTATGTATTTTGCAGAATACGGGCTTTGCGCATTTTGGAATGCGGCTTCAAAAAAGTCAGTTCTAGATTACCATTTGATTTGATTTGATTTTTATTTCACCATGCATAACAATAATGTTTAGTAAACAAAATATAATAGTGGCGGGATGAAAACCCCGAGGGGTTTGTTTTATCCCAAAATAATTATTATATTTACAAAGATGATAATATGCGGTAAACTCTATCATAGTGAGACAAAAACACAAATTTAATTTCCAACTTCCACAGACGGCAAACAGAATAGATGTCTAATTATGTTCCAGGAATAAATACGATTATATCCTCGATTTGAATAATGAGAGCGAAACGTGAGATTTTAACTGAGAGGGTAAATTGTTCCATATTTTGGGACCCTTTATTTTAGTACTATAAGTCGAGTAGTAAAAATCGCGAAATAAATTTAATTTAGCCTGTCTAGTTGGGTACCTGTGGACAACAGATAATTTTGAAAAATATGATCTGAAAGTGTTTGGAATTAAGTCTGTATGATTGAAAAATTTGTCAACAAAAATTAACACCTGGTAGTCGTTTATTTGTTTTATGGACAATATTTGTAATTTTTGGAATGAGATGATCATAGTTTTACTTTAACAATTATTATTACGTTTGATTACAGATAAATGTCGAGTGAAACATTAGAATCTAATGCGTATATTTTTTCTCTTTCAGGACGATGCGTAAACGCAGAAATTTACAAGACATTCACCATAGATAACGGTTTTCTAATGGTGTAACTCATAATTTTGTTTTTGTTCAATTTGCGCTTTTGAAGCGCGCCTTGTTTGGTAAGCTTTTAAAGTTACATCTGCAAATATCTATACGTGATGAGTACTCTATTCATCTGAAGTTTGTAATTTCGATAGAAGTCGGATACCCGTGGTTGTACATTTACAACTTTTAGAGCAACGCCGCATGACATTTTCATACAGAGATTATTTTGTCACTTGGTATCGTCGATCCAGTTATGAGAGATCGTGTATGTAATTAACAAGAATTAACTAGTCTTGTTTCGCCGTTGGGATTCGAGTGGGTAATCAAAATAACCATTGTTTATTACTTCTTAATTTGCTATGGGCTGTATCCCACCGTGTTAATTCCTCAATTTCTCACATGTCATTTATTACTCTTCATAGCGCATATTTGTTGATCTCTCTTTGTTATTGGTTTAAACAATATTTTATTCCAACAATGCAATGCATACGATCAGTAATAAAATTTATGTGAACTTACCTTGATTTCCTGTATGTTGTTCCATAGTGAATGAAGTATCGGTTGTGGTGAGAAACAAATAAGCTGGATGTGAAAGACGATGTGTATAGTACTAAAGATGAGATCATATATGTCCAACCTTCCAGAAATGCACTTAAATATATTTTTCATGGAACAAAACTGCATGGCTTATTTAGAGCCGGAGTGATCAATTAAAACTGTCCCGGAAATGTGCAACTGTGAATAAACAAAAAGTATAAAATCAAAGACACTTGTTGCCTTTTATTTAATAATGTCTTTGAAATGAACAATCCCTTCAGCGATACTTCCCGTGAACGTCCATTTATTTGAATTATGGTAGTAATAAAGCAAATGCCCGTGGATGCCGCCTCCGGAAGTAACTCTTGCGTCCTTCGTGGCTCGAAAGTCAAGCTGTGTGTAGACCAATAGAACAGACAAAAAAGCTGATCACTTTACTATTATTATGGCTAGACAATAAATTGACAGCTTGGCAATATTGTTTACTAATCAAGCAGGATTCTTACCTATATGCTCACCGGAAATTAGTTTCTTCCACGTATAGTCCTGCTGGATAGGGATATGGGACTTTCTTGCACAATCATATGTTTATTGGTTAGAATCTTACAACAAAATATAAACATAACGAAGAAATATGTGGGTATGCGAATAATATTATCCGGAGAAAAGGCGGTCATTCCTCTAGTTTCAATATGTCCATGGAGCAAACAAACCTGCAATGTAGAATAAAAGTGCGTTAAGTTGACCATAATAAATAAAACACCGATAATCAAATATTTGGATCTGTTTCGATAAAGTCTCAAATAAAAGATTGGTTGTCAAAAAATACATCTGTCTCAGCGCATTGCCGAGAAATTCCCTTCAATCTAAAACATTAAAAATGGTTGAATGAAGACTCAATGGAAATTCACACCTCCATTTTCTCTCAAGTAGCGATGTTCAAATATCAGGGTCACCAAATATTCTCCCGTGACAATTCTTTTTCATGGCACCCATCAAAGTATAGCTCTAGAAACTTTCTGGATAATTTTAATGTATTCGACTTGTGAATTGAAGGATCGTGAATATAGCGTTTTCCTCTCTGATCTGGTATATCGCCATGAACGTTTCGACAGACACGTGTTCTACACCGGTCTTTATTTTCCCGCCATGCGGGAGCAGTCCTGTGTCGACTTTTCTATGCTGGGGATAAACCGCAGTCGAACTGGAAGGCCACGTGCGTGTACGCGTGTGCTCCTTGACCGTACACAAGCTGGGTTTTTTTTCAGACAGACCCGTAGAATAAATTGCGATATTTCTAAAATATTAAAGCTAAACGCGCGTGTTGATTTTCCCTATGGACTGCAATACAGTACACAGGCCAAATAACATAAGAAACCTTTCCATTTTTTGGTTTATTTAACGTGAAACCGGGTCGATTTGCCGAGAATTTTCGGCGATATACCGACATTAGTTTTTTTTTTATCAATTTCCTTGAAAACGCATTCATAAAATAAAATATTTAAATACATTTTTTATCTCGAGTATTATAGGATCATGAAAATATAAATATCATTTCTGTCTCTTCAGCTCTTTTCATGTTATATTTATTGGGAAAAGTGTAACACGATTTGCCAGTGAGGTATTAAAACGTGCTCTGAAGTGGGCGAATTTCAGTGGAATTCCCCGCAAATCGTGTTACACGTTTTCCGGTAAACATTACAAGAAAACCGCTGAAGATACAAAAATCATATAATAGTTTCATGGTCCCATAATACTCGCGATGAAAAATATTTATTTAGATTTCTATTGCATCCATGCGTTTTCAAGGAAAGGGATCAAAACCTAGTGTCGGCATTATCGCGAAAATTTCCAGGCGAATCAACACCATTTTTCCACGGTAGACTTCCGTATCGCCCTGAATAACAAGGAAATATTTATCAACCTAAATATTTTTGAAACGGGTATTTCTTTAAGTTAAATAATAACTGAACATAATTCAGATCAGTAAGATATCGGCAGAGTTATCTGTTGATTACCTTTTCCGGCCTATTCAAAGAAATTTTTTACACCGTGCATACATGGGGAGGGTGTTATTAAACCATTCAGTTTTATTTGCGTACGTGACACTTCCATTATCACAGCTAGATGGTTGTCATTTTCATAGAAATTTTTTGCACACAAACAGCGACTTCTCGTAATCAAACCTTTAAAACAAACGCGGAAGACGATTAAGTGTAATTTATTTCCCCTGTGTTAAACCCGTTTTCACATTCGCTGATAGCGCTATATTTTGTTACACATGTGCGCAGTTGAGAGCTAAGGCACGGCCTGTTCACCCAGTGTGTATTTATGCGCAGCTTAACACGTGCGATCGTCTTTTGTCAGTGTCTTCCAAACGACGACGTTTTCTTCCGAACGACAGCGGTACCTTCGGCCGTCTCCGGTGATGGTTTTTTGATCGTTTGCTACACAAAAAAAACGATGGTGCAAACGATGGGTGTAGTAGCTGAGCGTTTTTTTCCATCGTTTAAAACGTCTCAACAGCAAACGCTGGTTGGATACCGTCCCTTATAGACATTTCAGAGGGTTTATTCTCAGACATCTATATATACCTTGATGAAGACATCCTGGGGCTCTCCTGGCTGGGTGGCTTTACTCTCACAGATAACGTTAGCATCACTGCAGCGTACAAACACCTTCTTAGTCCCAGCACCTCCCACGGGGGCTCCTGGAACAGTACAAAAAGTATCAAATTATGATTCAATTCTGTCAGACCAAAGTTGCTATCAACAGCATGTTAACTTTAGCCCAAAATAATTTGATCATATGCTTTTAGTGAAATAATTAGAAAATTCCATACTGAATGAAACAATTGTGAATTGTGAATGAAGATGCTTCATACCTTTAATCAACTCTTAGCTGTTGATTGCTCTACATAGATATTTTTCCTAAAACAGTAATACGTATTTATGGCAAAACATTTTTGAAAATATATGTATATTTTTAACCATGTAATAGCTAAATTGAGACGGCCATGGAGAATATTAGCAGTGCACACCAGGTTTTGTAACCTTCATAAAATAGGAGTGTTTCTGTCTATCTGTCATCTACCACTACATACCTGGCAATGAATGAAATGGTGGCAATCTGATGGACTTCTTAAGGAAGGCTTGTTCAGGATGATGGAAGCGGAACGTTTGGTCAATGATATGTGGTTGTGGCTCCACTTTCAGGAGGAGAATGGCCAAAGGTTTGTTATCCTCTGACTTGAAATACACCTGCAGAAGAGAATGGCAGTCTCCCATTATGTTACATGCACATATGTGAAGCACTTTTCTAAAGCTACTGGGAGATAAAATGCTGACTTCAAATAAAACCAAACAGAGTAGATAGGCTGATTGTTCCATCATAATCTAACCAAAATATGAGAAGCACTGAGAACCCCTCAGCCTAGGAGCTATTTAAACTAGAGGTTCCGCTTTGACCCTTGAGTTGCCGCTCCGGCATGAAGCCTATGCTGGTTGTTTTTTTAACAAAAACATACGTCTCCCCCATCCTCCCACCCTGCCTTGAATGGGCACATTATTTAAGGGAAAGTGCTATAAAATGAATGCAATAAGTATCTTAAACAAAGCTGCGTATCTAAAAATATTAATTACAAAGAAGCGATACAAGTAGATGAACGGATGCACAGACACCGGACACGGATGCATGCATGCACACATACACCAAAACCTGATCAAATGCGGGGGCTATGCCATTGAAGCTTCCATCCAAGTTTGGTGAAATTCCGTCCAGTAGTTCTCCAGATATCTTGCAGACAAGCCCTGTATATACATGTACAAGTAGATGGACGGACGGACGGACACTGGACATGGATGAATGCACGCACACACACCAAAACCTAATCAAGTGAGGGGGCTATCCCACTGAAGCTTCCATCCAAGTGGGGTGAAATTCCGTCCAGTAGTTCTCAAGATATCTTGCAGACAAGGCCTGTATATACATGTACAAGTAGATGGACGGACGGACGGACACCGGACATGGATGAATGCACGCACATACACCAAAACCTAATCAAATGAGGGGGCTATCCCAGTGAAGCTTCTATCCAAGTTTGGTGAAATTCCATCCAGTAGTTCTCCAGATATCTTGCAGACAAGCCCTGTATATACATGTACAAGTAGATGGACGGACGGACACTGAACACGGATGAACGCATGCACACACACCAAAACCTAATCAAATGAGGGGGCTATCCCAATGAAGCTTTCATCCAAGTTTGGTGAAATTCTGTCCAGTAGTTCTCCAGATATCTTGCAGACAAGCCCTGTATATACATGTACAAGTAGATGGACGGACGGACGGACACCGGACATGGATGAATGCACACACACAAACCAAAACCTAATCAAATGAGGGGGCTATCCCACTGAAGCTTCCATCCAAGTGGGGTGAAATTCTGTCCAGTAGTTCTCAAGATATCTTGCAGACAAGGCCTGTATATACATGTACAAGTAGATGGACGGACGGACAGACACCGGACACGGATGAATGCACGCACATACACCAAAACCTAATCAAATGAGGGGGCTATCCCAATGAAGCTTCCATCCAAGTTTGGTGAAATTCCATCCAGTAGTTCTCCAGATATCTTGCAGACAAGCCCTGTATATACATGTGCAAGTAGATGGACGGACGGACGGACACCGGACACGGATGAATGCACGCACATACACCAAAACCTATTGAGGGGGTTATCCCAATGAAGCTTCCATACAAGTTTGGTGAAATTCCATCCAGTAGTTCTCCAGATATCTTGCAGACAAGCCCTGTATATACATGTACAAGTAGATGGACGGACGGACGGACACCGGACACGGATGAATGCACGCACATACACCAAAACCTAATCAAATGAGGGGCTATCCCAATGAAGCTTCCATCCAAGTTTGGTGAAATTCCATCCAGTAGTTCTCAAGATATCTTGCAGACAAGGCAAGGGGACGGACAGACATCCATCCATCCAGACAGACAGACAGACAGACAGCACAAACACTAGATGTCTCCCCCCAACATAGTTGGGGGAGACATAATAAGGCCCTGGTAGATGAACAAACAGTTTATGGCAACAGGCAGTTGATGACGAATTGAAAGTTTAACATAATGACCCAGAAAATTTACCATGACCACATGCCTATGTGATTTAAATTTGGTGCTTCAGTTTATACTTGAGACATGGTGGTGATGATAAATACAGATGCATACAGATCTATGATGGCAATACCGCAATGCCAATTATGACTGAAGCCCAAAACCTCATATGTGTCCAATTTAAGTTGAGTAAGCCTGGGCATATCATTCTTGAGTTATGGAAACTGTTGGTGAAAAACTTTGACCCAGTGACCTAAAAGAATATGTCTATCTCGCTTCGTGATAGAACTTATGCTCTATGACCACATGCACATGTTATGCAAGTTTGGTGCTTCCAGGAAAGTTATTCTTCAAGTCATTAAAAGCTGACAAATTGACAGAATTTGACATGGCGACGCCCCAAAAATGAGTCGATCTCACTGATGCTTGATAGTCTTCTGTTTCATGGGGAGGTGGGGGGGGGAGGGGGGGAGGGGTGCATGTTTATTCTGATGATTTAAATCAGGGTGGAAAGGGCTGGGGGAATATTGATTGTATGCTCCATGAGGGCACCTGATTGGTCAATAAATTCTATTCTATTCTATTCTATTCTGTGATGTAAGTTTGGTGTACCTAGGCATACACATTCTTGAGATATGAAGATAATGAGAAAACAGAGATGGATGAAGTACAGTTTTAGCTGTAGTCCATGACCAGATGTATGTCTAGTGTAAGTTCAGTAAGCCTAGGCCTTATCATACTTCAAATATGGTGGTGATAAGCAGTCAGAGACAAATGGAGAAATTTGACTCAACGGCCCAGAAAAAATATATCAATCTCACTGATTTTCGATAGGCTTCTGCATTATGAACACAGCCCTGAAGTAAGTTTGATGCTCCTGAGAATAGTCATTCATGAGATATGGTAGTAACAAGCAATTCATGATAACTTGACAAAGTTTGACCTGGTGACCTTGGAAAATATGAGTCAAGCTCGCTCATTTCCAATAGGCTGCTGCTCTGTGACCACAAGAATGTGTGCTGTAAATTTCATTCATCAGGTTCTCACTTCCTTGAATCTCGCCCTAAAGGTTTATTGACACTTCCCGTATTTCACTGTAAAAGCCTGAATTCTGCTACAAAAGTGGCTCTTGTTTGGAGCTCTATTCAAAGGCAGACTTCACATTTCTTGCACCTCCTTTCCAGTGTGCAAAGGATTATGAGAAGGTTCTTGGAGATTATATAAAGCCAGAGTACGGGGCACCAGTAAAAACCTGAACCTCAGTCAGCCAATAAAGTAGATAAAGACTCTTACCTTAACCACACGTGACAGAACATGATCATTGGGTCGACTCTTCTCCTTCACATCCTTACGTTCCTTGTTAAATGGGTCAACAGGGCCCTACAGATCAAATCATGTATGATGACATTAGCAAGAAACATAAGAGTACATTTACATGGCAAAGACTATAAAGTATCTATATTCCACAACATGAAGTAACATACGGATGTCAGAGTTGCTTATTGACATGTACCAATACTAAGATCATATGCAAGCCTGTAAGCGTCAACTAGCAGCTTACGGAGCAAATGTACCAATGTTTAATATTGTGTTAATAGAAGAGATGTGGAGAAGTAGAGTAGTTAAAAGTGATGCTTACAGTGTACACCTCAGATGCTGTCTTAGCTTAGCATCATCTCTCTAATATTATTCACTTTACATAGGAAGCTCTCACATAATCAACCTGTACCAAGCCTGTTAGAGTAGAAGTGGAAGGATTACTGTAACTGTGCATTACCTGTGGTTGGACGGACTGATCAGCAGAGAACATCTGGAATTTGAAGGGGATGTTGACGGTTTCCTTGGGTCGTAGGAATAGCTCGGGGACCTGAGAGGCGAGGGCAGACTTACTGAACATCCCCTCCTCTACCGGCGTCATCACCTGACTCACCTGTTTGAAGTGACGCCACTCACGCGTGTCTAATATCACCCTGAAACATACAAAGACAGACAGGGGTTCACCTAACAATGCTAGTCTAGTAAACAATGAAATTAAGATTACACCCTATCTACTCCTTTAGCTAGGACTAATGGAAGATTTACACAATGGAGACACTGGATGAAGAACAAGTATAAGTTCTGAATATTGATCGGTTAGCTGGGTCAGAAAGGCATGGAAATTAGGGCCACTAATCGACTGGATAGTATTGTGCAACCCTATATTTAGCACAGACCGTATGAATTTAGAAGGCAAGAAAGCTATGTCTACATCTATCGTATACCAAATTCGCCCACTCTAGATATCCCGAGTAAGGTGAAATAAGAGTGGCAGAACAAAAATGGATAATCCGACAATGACTGACTGCTAAAGCTGAACAGTGTCGCAGATGAACTCACAGCCAACAGGAATGCAAAGTAGTTCTGGATATTATAGAATTATAATACAATACCAGTGAGTCCTTTTACCTATATAAACATGTAGCTGCAACCGGAGTAAATAGTTACCTTAGTTCTGGGTCATTACACTCCACTACCACGGTATGCTGTATGTTGAAGGGGTTACGTAGTACGAACTCAAAGAATTCTGTTGTACCAAATGATGGGTAGATAGTGTGCTCTGTGGTGATATTCTGACTCAACATGTTCATAATTCCATCCCGTTTGGTCTGTTGACGGTAAAAATCAATGGTCTTTAGGTCACGTACCCTCTCTGTCTTCTCTTGCTTGTAACCCTGACAAAACAGAATATATTTTGTTTTTTAAACGAAGTAACAAATTTAACAAAACAAATAAAAAAATCGACCATGGAGGTCCATGTCCCCCGCTAGCAGCACCAGTTACATATGGTGGATTACATCCACCATAACTGGCGCTGCTGCTGCGGGGGTCATGGACCTCTATGGTCGATTTGTTTTGGTCGATGATATCTCATATCATTGATGAAGAGTGTATGTAATATCTTAGTGGCCTCAGTTTTAGACTGAATCACTCCTTAACATAATCCAGACTTGCATTTCACTAGTAAATGATTTTTAGCGAAATATCATATTAACTGATTTTTCTCACAGCAATGGAATTTCAGTCTGACAGCATTTAGACCCACATGTTCAAATCACGGCGTGAGTAAAGCCTCACTATAATGCCGAAATGAAACAACGGATGACATAAGTTGTCTTGGCTGCTAATTACAACTAGCTGTATAGCGCGACTATATTGTGGCATATTCTCACCAAGATGGTCGTAGGTTTATCTTCTGGGTCTTGTTCATTCAGCCTGACTGCCTCCATCCTCGACAATTTCCTCTGTCGTTCTGCGTCCCCTTCTCGTTTAGTGTTTTCTGCATTCACTGCCCTTGTTTTCTGAGATAGGACAAGGGAGGCCACTTCTCGGTTGTTCTCCACCAGGTGTTTGGCTCTAGACACTTTTGTTATTCTTTGTTCTGAAATGGAAAAATAGAAAATTCTTGAATTCATCATCATGAATTTTTTTTTTAAATAATACATGAAAGTGAATAATAGTAAAGTATTGTTTTGTCTTATGCATGATTAAAGCCACTATCTTCTGTAAAGCTAAAATTGTCAGTTTAGACTATGTTGTGCCTTTTAGGAGCTCATTAAAGGTACACATTCCATTGTTTTGTTAGGCAAAGCAGTGAACGGTAGAGTAGGGGTGGGAGGGCTCTTGACACAATACACATATCATAGCATTAATCCCCGTTATTCTTCCATTTGTCTTCTGGGACTTAATATATGCAGGGTTCGTACACCTTAGGATGTCTGAAATTCCATGACTTTTCCATGACTTTCCATGACCAACCTCAGGAAATTCCATGACCTTTTCCGGCACACTGTCTCAGAAATGTCAAGATTTTTTACACTGAAATTCTTCATTGGTGGTGGATATCCTGCGAAGTCAATGCCATTATTTGGCTGCATGCCCTAATTTTAACATGCAAATGCCATACATAATTGAATCAAAAATGGCCCACAATAACAAACAACTGTGATGAAACTCGAAACTTTAAAAATTGGCTACTTTCGAATTATTTGTCACGCTAATTCCAGAAAAAACGCTTGTGTTCGAATTATATGTGACGCTGATTTTCACGGAAGATCCAAAATGGCGGACCGCTTCACCCTGATCGTTGTGATCTATTGATAACCGTGTATTATGTTTGATATCTCTATCATAGTTCATTTAAAAGACTCTGGGCCATCCTTAAAAATATGTCAGTTGGGCGTAACCCGTCCTCCCCATCGAAAAGCTACCGACCCAAAAGTTTTTATCAGCCATCTCTCGCCGTAAATGTTTTTCTTTTTCTTCAACTTCAAGCAGTCCCTGTGTAGTTGTTAATGTTATTATCATTAAATTGCGTAGGTCGTGAATTTGTCCGCCAGAGTTGCAAGTTTCAAGAATGAAATACAAAGAAAATATAGTCTACGAAACGAAAGAAAAATCTGCCTTCACATTGTTGTTTTGAAAAGCGATATGCGTGTTTAAAACTTTTGTGCCTTACTTCCCTATTTTGAAAGTGAACTCTTCCAATTCGATTCGTTGGGAAGCCTTGTGGGGTTACAACACCAGGTCAGTGGAAGTTTCCATTATCGCAATAGGGATGATAGCCCGACAGTATTGCGACACTGCCTGCAGTCAGTCGACCATATTTCCGGGCTAAATCTGTACCGTGATGCCGACGTTTGGTTCATTATCCATCAAACACGAAGTAAAAGTGAAATGTCCAGCGATGTAAAGGATTGAAAATACATACAAACTAAACGTCTAAATTTCACATGTACAAGCCAAGCCCTGCAATGATGATCGGGTTGTATAGTACATTGACTTGTCTACAACGTCACTCATGAGATGTCAATGTGACTGAACCAGCGATGAGATCAGGGTGCATATTTTATGTTCGTCCACTCCATAAAGTTGATTCCTCGTTGATTATAAACTGGATTAACATGTTGTTGAAAACACTGACGTCTGTCATTTTATTACATGGAAAGGTCTTTCTGGATTGGTGAGTGAATAAAACACCAGCATCAATGTCTGCTGACATCTCCCCATAGCACAAATGAAATACTCAACTACTCCCTCTCAAAATGTATGAGACACATCATACAGATCTAAAGAAATGAAATAATGGCTCCCTCGACATAGGAGTTGTGCACAAAATAACTATTACGCCGAAGCCCTGACAGGGACAAGCAGAGGGAAACATTTATATCTTTGTCCTTCCATACCATCTGTTTATTAAAGAAAATGAGGCATCGAAAATATCATTCAAATTGCCGATAAATTAGTTTCTATTGATCAAGTAGGTGCCTCAAAATGGCCAGTTGACGGGCATTTTCGTCTCCAACCTCCTGCTAATGAGAACCCTACAGGCTCGATTTCCGCGCAGTTGAAATTTATACCAAGTTCACGTCGGACAGATGAAATTCATACACGCAAGCCTTTTCATACATATCAGACTTAGTTCAATCTAAGAGAATCTGCGTTGGGTGAAGCTACCATGGATTTCCGCGCAGTTAAACTTTATGCCAAATATGCTTACGGGCTCGATTTCCGCGCAGTTGAAATTTATACCAAGTTCACGTTCGGACAGATGAAATTCATACACGCAAGCCTTTTGAAATTCATACACATCAGACTTAGTTCAATCCAGGAGAATCTGCGTGGGGTGAAGCTGCCATGGATTTCCGCGCAGTTAAACTTTATGCCAAATTTGCTTACAGGCTCGATTTCCGCGCAGTTATAACTTATACTCAATTTACGTTCGGACAGATACAATTCATACACATCAGACTTAGTTCGAGCGAAGCGAATCTCAGTGGAGTGAAACATGATTTCCGCGCATTTAAAATTGATACCTGCCAATATATACTTACGGACAGTTGAAATTCCACACATAAGACTCAGTTGAAGAAAGCATATCAAATGATTCCAAGTGAAATGATAACGAATAAGGTAGGATAAGGTGCTCTAATATTAACGATTCCATTCCAGCGAAGCGAATCTCCGGGCAGTGAAACATAATTTCCGCGCATTTGAATTTCGTTCTCTCTCGTTTCAAGCGACATATAGTCTACAGATTCGCATTTTGCGGATTTTGTTGTCTGTTTTATTAATATCAATATTCTGCTCGTCAGCAAATAAAGAAAAATCCATCAAATAATCCACGCGCACGACCCTAACAAATTATTCTTAGTAACATATTCTCTTTACTTTCAGCGGCACGAACTCCACGACGAAAACAGGAGTGTTCGAATTTATTGTTTCACGGGTATATTGAAAATGCTCTCGTTTTCGTTTTATTAGGATGGAAAAAATCACGACGGGGAAAATCGGCCGTTTTCGAATTAAATTTGGAAGGTGAATTATTTAAATTACCGTAACTATAGAAGGCATCCTGTCTGACAAGACTTGACTTCGAGATACTTTGACGGCGGTTTTAGCAAAAAGCAAAAAGCAGGTTTTGTTGATATTTCCACTCGTTTTATTTTTCCATGACTTTTGCCTCAAAATCTCTATTTTCCAGGTTTTCCAGACCTGGATTTTTTATTTTCAAATTCCATGACTTTCCAGGTTTTCCAGGACCCGTACAAACCCTGTATATGAATATTAACCCTACATGTAATGCTGTCAGACATAATTACGCTGGTCGACATCTGAGTGTCTGGCTGTCAAGCAGAGTTAACTGTTCAAAAAGGGCTCAGAAAACCGCGACTGTCAAGTTGTTGATAAATAAATTGAAATAACGGATGGTACTTGATGCATGATACATCAATTTGAAACCCTGAACATACATTCAGAACATATTTGGCATTTTACAGCTTCAGAAATATTTGGGAATTGCAATTTGGCAAAAATAGTGTACCGTGAAACTCACGTAAGGAATTTTATCACCTTCAGATTACTCATCTAAAATCTTATAGATGTCACGTTATGTATTCCTGATTACTCATAGCATACCGAATATTGAAATTTTTTATAAACATTCCACATAAATCGGTAAAAACCCTGTTCTTTACGATACATGTGGCTTTGCCCATTGAAACAAAATGCCATTCTGACTGTCGAATTCGGCCATGGCGCATGCGTACTCGTGGATATTTTATGATAATGAGCAGTTTGACCAATCAGGAAGTTGCATTATGTCAGGTGATCAGAATTTTCGCGGATGAATGAAAAAGATTCAAAACACATGACCATTTTACCTATTAACATTGATGCATTTCTACTACATGACAGAAATAGCTTGTGTGGAAATGAAAGCAGAGTTGTTGCCCTTCAATTTGATATCTCGAACGTGGAGAGTGCAGGTCTTCCTGGATTTCGTTGTAGATGGTTATGAACAAGGTGGGTTTTACGCATTTTAACAAAGTTTTCTGAATAAATGATGCTCTGTTTTACATTTGTAGAAGATCTTCACATATCTTAGTGTCTCTTTTAGTAATAAACACTGAACTTACGTGAAATATTTAATGAAATAATACGTTTTAGATGCAGTGAGACGTGCCTAGTTCGATTTTTCCACAGGTGGCTCCAAATTGTTTTGAAAGACGATCAAATGTCCGATGGTTTCTCCAAACGTATATTTCCGGAGTCGACACTGGGAACATGGAAGTCTAACTCCGTGTATATTCGGAGTTGACAGCACATGGGTTAAGATGTAAAGTCAGGAAGTAGAAAGGTTTAAATGAATAAGATGTGAATCTGGACAGGTAGTGTTCATATCGTAGCTACTATATTTACTAAGTACCTGGGCTATATCAGTACCCATATTTTTTACCGATGACTGTGTCACTCTGCACTGTTACGACCAACTAATATTCCAAAGCATAACCTACCATTGGCTGTCCCTGGTCCAGCTGTAAGACTACCACCCACATATGTAGAGTTACCAGCTGTCTGTGAGACCAGTACGTTGGACTTGGTCCCAGCTGTGATCATCTCTGCAAAATGAAACACATACACTGTTTTTATTTCTTGTTAGGGTACATAAGCTCTCAGTGGTTATGAATATCACGGTGATATGAAAACATATGTGTCTCTCCTATTACATTATCTATCAAATTTATTTAGAACTTACATAATATTAAACTCTAATTGCTGACCAGGGATATGGGCAAAAATAAAAATACACAAGATTATCTATGGATTCCATTTGCAGAGTTACATTAGTTGATTAAGCCACCATTGTTAATTTATCCGACAGACTGTTACTTTTCAAATGATACATTCCATGCACTATGGATCTCCAGAACTTATATTCATCAAGTAATGACTCCCTACCACAAGACTGGTTGAGGGTCATTTGGAATGTTTTCAAAGCATTTTTGCAAATGTCATTGGATTACAAAGTGAAGTGGAAGACAATCCCACCAAACTTTTCCATTTCTGCTGAGAATCATCACCATAGAATATCATTTAGCTTCAAGGCTGCTCATTGGTTCTTTATTTAAATATTTGAAAGCAATTCCACAAATATCATTGGATAAACATCCAACCAATCATTTAGTGTTTGAGGTGGTCCACCATGTCAGCTTACATTATGAACGTTAGAGAAATACATGAGAGTTTACCTGGTTTAGTGACCTTCATATCTGGGACATGACCAATATTAGCCAATCTCAGGTGTAGTCTCCCCTTTACTAAGGTGCTGACACCAACAGGGCGCACACTGCCCCCACGATGTAAGTCACCAGTCATGTTGGAGGCTGTATCATCCTCGTACTCCATGGCAATCACGTCCAACTCAAAGCTTGTTTGAATGGCTTCATGACCTCTACGCAGCAAACACTGAATAAAGGGGGAGAAATATATCACAAATTTATCAAACAGAACTCAGAAAGCACCAATACAAGACATGAGCAATACAAGACATGAGCAATACAAGACAACAGTGTTGCAACAGGTTATATAGCTTAAACATCAAAATTTCCATTGGTGAAAACTGTGTGTAGATGCATGATATGGTACCCTTTGCTATGACTGCATTATCACCTTAACGGTACCATAACAATTTCATAGCAGACCGTCTGTGGTTGTGTACCCATTTTGGTACTGTTATGGTACCATCCAGCGAAGACATAAGTAAATGTAAGTAAATATTAACTTACTGCTGTGGACACAATTTTATTACCGACAGGGAAATTATAAGGTGTACTGTGGTATAGACTTACCTTAAGTTCTACTGAGGCCGAGCCAATCAAAAGCAGGGAGTCACCGTCCCATACATCAATGTGTAAGGTCTGTTGTGCTAGGTAGCGTAGGAATAATGTCCGCTCCCAAGGTTTGAGGTAACCAGGGTCAATAAAGTATCTCACCTGTACCAAGAAAAATACTATCATATTATTTCAACTTTTTACTCAGTGCCTGTAACACTGTCGTGTGATACAGATATCAGAGATGTTCTATAGCTAGTACAAGCCAAAACAAGCGGAGCAGTTAGCAAATTCTCTAAGCAGGCTCTTGAGTGGACATAACAGTGACAAAAGGTCAATACGGATTATGTCAATTTCAAGAATGTAGCTGAGGTTGTCCTAAAGATGACACATTTATGAGCATATACAGGAGTTCAACGTGGTGATCTTTGCAACTGTTGAGAAAAGGTCAACATTTCTTGGAGTGAACTTAATCTATAGATCTACATTAGAGTGAACTTAATCTACAGATCTACATAAAGGGTGACTTAATCTGCATATCCACATAAAGAGTGAACTTAATCTACAGATCTACATATAGGGCGACTTAAATATCTGCAGATCCACATACAGAGTGAACGTAATCTATAGATCTACATTAGAGTGAACTTAATCTGCAGATCCACATGCAGAGTGAACGTAATCTATAGATCTACATAAAGAATGAACTTAATCTGCAGATCCACATACAGTGAACTTAATCTACATCCACATAAAGACTGAACTTAATCTACAGATCTACATAAAGGGTGACTTAATCTGCATATCCACATACAGTGAACTTAATCTGCATATCCACATACAGTGAACTTAATCTGCATATCCACATAAAGACTGAACTTAATCTACAGATCTACATAAAGGGTGACTTACGGTAAGTTCCCTAAGTATTCGTGACCGGAAGTGAATATCGCAGTCGTGAAAAACTGACCACTTCCGAATACTTTGTGCAGGTCAGTTCAGGAAAACGGGCGTTTTCGTAAATTTAGAGTCCCCATATTGACGGAGCTTCTCGACTTTGGGGCACACTGCGAACAGGCAGGTTAGCGTGACGAGAAGAGCAGCATGTTATGCCCGTTTCACGAGTGTAGGAACGGGCTGCCATACCGTCCGGACGGCCCAGTTGGTAACAGTTCGTTTGGTTACGTTGGTAACAGTTCGTTTGGTTACTAGTCCCCAACTTCTAAAATGTCTATCAATAAAAAAACTGATTATTCATACAACATTACATTGTTTGCTAATTGGAATGTTTTATCCACTGCTTTGTTGTGTTATCAATCGTGAACGCGTAACCCCCATATGTTCCCCAAAGTAATAATTGAATCAAGCCTTTGTGTCTGTACATCTCCGCTTGCATGGGGCCTAACAAGGGGGCGTATGCACACTGCGTAACTGTACTCTAGAGCAGGCGATGCCTCTTTTCATAAAATAACATTGTTTAATTGAAATGAATATCTTCCAACATTTATCCGATGATTATGTTAAACGGCTCAAATATTTAATTTTATATGCAAATATTGTGGGATTTACCTGAAGTATCAATAAAAAACTCCAATGTCATGTAAGTCGAGGGAGCCAGTATTTCATTTCTTCAGATTTGCTAGAAGTCTCCTGTACATTTTTTACTTCAGCACGGAAGCAGCTGGTATTTCATTTGAGCTATCGGGAAATGTCTTAGCCATTGATGCTGGTCAACCTGAATATCCCCATTGAGCCTCTTTGTGCATCCAATCTATGGTAAATCTGCTAGTCGCTGTGAAAATTGTTTGGGTAATTGGAACAAATGTATTGCTTTGTTTCATTTCAGCAACGAAGTAATGAATGAAAATGAAATGAACAGAAAACTGTTATTTTCTTTTAGACGGTCACTTCATTAAATCATTGCAGTGAATATGACCAATAATTATATGTAAACCAGTCAGAATCTTTAATTTGTATACAAGATTAGCACAATCAAAAACAATAAATCGGATGATCGCAGGTTTGAAGTGAGACCAGCCAGTCTGTCACGGGTTATACAATCGGTCTGCATATGCAAACTGATCCAACACTCTGCCTTGTTGGCACATAATAAACGATTTGGGCTGAAACTGGCTCTAGCTAATTTGAATAATAATAGTTTTCTCTGGACTCTGATGATTCGTGTAGTCTTAAATGTCTCCATTCCAGGCAGGATCAAAGCACTTCCTTCTCTCAGTACTTTTGGCCTTGTGCCAAAACCGGGCTGCAATATTGGATACATTTACATATCAATGGACAAGTCCTGCATATGGGGTGAAAAAAGGGGTTTATCTCTGCTTGGCATCACGAACTGCATGGGAATTTGCCAGCTAAAAGAGGTTCATATGGGGACGTTCTGAAGAGTAAAAGTCGCTGATAATCCCACCTGGCTCATTCTTTCAATCTTTCCATGGATGTCAGCAAATCATTCTATCACAGCTGTGTAAACACCAATATTTTCAAAACCCTTTAAGTAAACTGCGTATTAACCTCGAGTCCTTGCTATAATTGCTTTCAAATAACAGATGTACCCATTTTTATTGGGAATGGATATGGGAGCTATGCTAAGTCCCGTCATCGAATTTTGACGGAAAAAAAAGGATGTTCACTTTCGTATATTCATTTTCTGACGCTGTCGTGGCGATTGGTTCCGTAAAACCCTCTAAAATATATTTAGGACTCTCTTCTTTAGGATATAACAAGCTGAAAATATTGTAAATGGGTTTGAAAGAGAGTAAAACGGCTATTGAGCGGCGCTTTATAGGAGATTGTTCATAACCGGGTTGGTATTTCATAATATCCTACGCCTCTGTCTAATTTGAACGCTCGAATAAGAACGTTCTTTTTCTGACGCTCCTTTTTCTGACGGGATAGTGTTCATTTTCCGACTGCCTGACGTTCGTTTGCTGGGAGAAAAAGAACGAGTACGGGTTCATTTACTGACGCATTCTTTCAGTTTGAACGTGAAAACTTTTGAAACGCTCTCGAACTCGTTGATGCGGATGTTTTTCCCATCCCACAACTACATAAGCCCACAATATTATCAATCTCGCGACCACATAAATGGGGGACTTTCGAATAGTTAGGACCGCGGTTTTTCACGAATGGGCCGTTTTCGATTACTTAGGGAACAGTGTCACGTGACCTGGCGAAAAATGCCCGTTTTCGAATTTACTTAGGGTCGCGAATACTTAGGGAACTTACCGTAATCTGCATATCCACATACAGTGAACTTAATCTGCATATCCACATACAGTGAACTTATCTGCATATCCACATAAAGACTGAACTTAATCTACAGATCTACATAAAGGGTGACTTAATCTGCAGTTCTACGTAAAGAGCGAACTTAATCTGCAGATCCATATAAAGAGCGAACTTAATCTATAGATCTACATAAAGAGTGAACTTAATCTACAGATCTACATAAATGGTGACTTAATCTGCATATCCACATAAAGGGCTACTTAATCTGCAGATCCACATACAGAGCGAACTTAATCGATCTACATAAAAAGTGAACTTAATCTACACATTCACATAAAGACTGAACTTAATCTACAGATCTACATAAACGGTGACTTAATCTGCAGTTCTACATAAAGGGTGACTTAATCTGCAGATCTACATAAAGCAACATTGTATCAAAGATCAACAATGCATCTCAAGTTTCTAACAAATAACATATTCGAGATGTATAAACAGAAGAAAGAAATGTGATGACGTGCCATGTGTGTAAGAGAGAGAGGGAGAGAGAATTAAGGAATATAGTTCAGCAATATTTCAGCTAAAAAGCGACAATCAAACAAACTTTTAAGTATTTCAACAAAAACAAGTCAACAGCCCAGCAATCCAGAAGCAATCAACACAACACACCAAAAACATGTTCATACGTTAAAACTTCTGCAACAAACCGATTTCTCTCAAATAACCTAAAATACAGTCTTTTACCCGACTAAAAAGATCTTCTAAAGTAGCTGCTTGATAAAAATAATCTCTTACAATCTTAAAATCTATACAGTCGTAATATGTTTCACTGTGATATCTTCGTGGCATGGAAAACACCTTGGGGCTGGTTTCTTTTTTAGTAAATATTCCCGAGTTAATTGGGTATGGCCGATTCTACTTCACCTGATCATGGCTTGATCAGAACGTTTCTGGTTACTCAGTTTTTTTGAAAATCATGAAGCTTGTTATTATCTACAGCATCCCATAAAGACTGAAACAGCTTTCTCACAACAGCACAGATAGAGGATCTGAAATCGCTATATGGAATTTCAACAGGATCAACCGGTGAAGACATGTGATGATGAATGAATGTAATCATACCTCGAGACCAGGTGATCCCTTCAGTACTGTCCCATCCTTCTCAAGACGCTGTAGGATGAAGGGTACAGAATGTTCATCACTCGTCATCTCACTGGTTGGCTTGGCCAGCAGTAGTCTGGATTGGCGGAAACAAAACTTCCAGTTGTACATACGAAATACTGTTATATGCAATACTCGGATGCTTCCAAATGGTATACCATAACACAATAGGCAGGGCTGCATCTAAAGTCAATTTAGTTCCGGAAAATGTATGGCCACCCAAAACATCTGACACCCAAACTCAAATGAAAAAATAAAAAACGAAATTGTTGTTGTTGTTCAATTTGAAAGGATTTCTGCAGGCATGGCAGGAAATACCATGAATACTCCAAGAAAAAGCTTCGGAGAGCCTCAGTATCGATATGATTGCATAGCTGGGTATTGAATTTTATGCTAATGAACTTCTATTTTGTGACTGCTTACAGGCTATTTGTGCCGAAATTCACCATCGAAAATTGGACGCTCAATAATAAATTACGAATGGGGAACTGGGAGTTTGGGATCGGAACATGCAAAAATCCCTAAATGCAGTCCTGATAGGAATGCTCTTCTACCAAATCACATAGCACAGCTGTGGCAAGTATTACCAAGATTTACCTGAAATCACTGTACTGTGAAAACCAGCTATCACAGCATATCAAGACTCTGTGTCATGGTATTGCAGTATAAAATTAGACACTGAAGATAGTTCTAGAATAACTGAGCTGATGTAAACATGTTCACATCCTGTTCTGTGATTATAATCAAAGAATTTTCTCGTAGTCGTGACCGATTTATCGCAAGTAAATTAAAATGGCTGAGATACGAAGAGACCCGTATGACGAGTGTAATTGGGTCACAGCGCCATCTAAACATCTACACAGCGCCATCTACACATGTCGATGTTTCTGGAATGATAGAGCTACATACTGTTTTGTGGGTTAATTATTTCGAGCTTTCTAGAACAAGCCCGTAGGCTGGTTTGGCAACGGGGGGGTTCGGTAGAGAATATTGCGGAACTCCTAATGCGAGCGCCAGAGGCGCTTTTATGATTCTAGTCTTCAATTTTTAATTGAAAATTTAGATGCCATATGGCGCGTTCTGGCGCATTTTGACAGAATATTTTCGACATCCGCCAACTGCATTTTTTTCGATTGATAAATTCAGTACTGTATATGACTATAATCAACTCGTTGTGTGAATGACAATCTTGTTGACTGGGAGATCAAGGGCGGATTCAGCCAAAATTGATAGGAATTGGGTGGGGGGGGTCGACTATCACAGTCCAATAGGCGAGGGTCCAGGGGCCGCCTAGGCCCCGGAAGCTCCGGGGTCCTAGATCGCCGGAGATGCGTTCTGATCGTTTTCCCGGAGATAAAACTGATCATAATGTATGCAGATTTATGGTTCTATTTTCACGATTTTCCCGCAATTATAAGCACGCATCGATATTGAAAAAGTCGCACCTCATGCCTGCATCCATTTGGCTTTCTAGTTATATTTAAAACATACAAAACGATGGCATTTAGTTCATGGAAGGGAAACCTACCGATACGGTTCAATCACAATAAGACAAGGAAATCCTCATAGCCCAACAGGCGAGGGTCCAGGGGCCGCCTAGGCCCCGGAAGCTCCGAATTCCTAGATCTCCGGAGATGCGTTCTAAGCATTTTCCAGGAAATAAATTCGAACATAATGTATGCAGATTTATGGTTCTATTTTCACATTTGTTTCTCATTTATAAGCACGCATCGACATTGAAAACTAGAGCCTTAGGCACTGAAACGGGGCTATTTAAATGTAAAATAGGCTGTTGAAATAATTCCACTAACTCTTTGATGTTCCATCTCATGGTGAAGAGCCATACTTTTAGTCTCACACATTCCTCTCAACAAGGATCTCTAGTGCATTAGTGTAATTGTACACATATATATATTTTTAAAAAAACGCTGGGATAGACATTTATTATGAAACCAACCTGATGAAATGATAAAATAATGTCTTTACTGCATGTTACCAATATTTGTAAAAAATTTCACTTTTTCCAGATAATCGAAAGCATATCCTTCAGCAGTAAATAACAATACGAAGCTGCGCATCTGAAAACCCCTCGGCTCTGGGTACATTCATAATGTATTCAATTTGAACCAAGATGTCAGGATCACCAAGCAGTCAAGTCACAAATATACAGATTATCAAAAATTTTGCAATCAAGAATGACCCCCAAGGTTTCCGTCCAATCAGAGAAACCGGTTTTCATTACATAAGTTTCTTGATGCATCAATGATGTATACCAAATTTTACATCGAGCATTTAAACAGTATCAGAGATAGAGATCAATAATGATTTCGCATAAATTAAAGATGGCCGCTCATCCTTCCCGCCACTCAGAGGAACTGATGTGGTTATTAATTGAAAGTCTCTTGATACATTGATGCTGTATACCAAGTTTCGTATAGAACACTGAAATGGTATCAGAGATATACATCATTAAAGATTTTGCATAAATTGAAGATGGCCACCAAGGTTTCCGCCCAATCACAGAAACCAGAACTGTCATTTGTCGTAAGTCTCTTGATGCATCGATGATGTATACCAAATTTTACATCGAGCACTTGAACGGTATCAGAGAACGAGATCATTAATGATTTTGCATAAATTAAAGATGGCCGCACATCCTTCTCTCCACCCAGAGGAACTGATGTGGTTATTCATTGCAAGTCTCTTGATACATCGATGTTGTATACCAAGTTTGGTATAGAACACTTAAATGATATCAGAGATATATATCATTAAAGTTTTTGCATAAATTAAAGATGGCCGCCAAGGTTTTCAGTCAATCAGGTCCCGATTTAAAGTATCTGTATGCATCGATGATGTATACCAACTTTCATATAAAACAATTGAATGGTAACAGAGATATGTATCATTATCGATTTTGCATAAATTAAAGATGGCCTCCAGGATTTCCAGCTAATCAGAAAAGCCGGTTTGGTAATTCATTGAAAGTTGCTTGATGTATCGATGATGTATACCAACTTTCGTATTGAACAGTTGAATGGTTTCCGAGATATGGATCATTATCCATTTTGCATAAAATTAAAGATGGCCGCCAAGGTTTCCACCCAATCAGGTCCCAATTCAATAGGCTCCTGGTCCTTGACTAGGTAAATAAGCATACCAAATTTGGAATTCTTCAGTGAAACCGTTTTCCGTCTATCTCGCTCACGTACTGACGTACGAACAGACGGACGTACAAGACGACAATACCCCATGGCCAAAATTGGCCGAGGGGTAAAAATGAGTATTGAGATACAATGTAAAATCCTCATGGTTAGATGGACTGGAGCTATGCTGGGATGCATCCTCTCATGGCATTATATTGTTTCATGTACCTCCTCCCTAGTATATTACAGTTCTATTTGGTTATCTCCCCTGTCACCTTACAGCTTCAAAACTGATATGCAGAGCTCTTTCTGTAGATCAGGGGGAAATGCTTGCAACATTTCATGAATATTTCAGAAGTAGAATGGAAAGAAAACATTTCTGAATACAGGGAAATTATTACGTAAATGATTTGACCACCACTGGATTTTAGAAACTTACTATAAAAAGATAATGCAGAGGGTCTTGAGGGGTAAGCTTAAATGGCGAAAATTCCAAACTGTAACTTAACACACATATTTCATGAAAATGTAAATGAATACAGGCAAAGTGAAATATCCCATTGTTTTCTACAATGAATTACACTTATACTGGTATTATTTAATACTAAATTACTGCCCAAACACGCTTTCTAATGAGAATGAGTTAGTCCCACAAAATCACTCAACATGCGCCTCTCAAAATCTGTGGTTTAGCAGACGACATATTTTGAGCACGAAAGTAGTGCCACTGGAAAATGAACGAAAACACGCATAAAATTAGATAAATGGAAATGTAACTTAAACATATCAGACCTGCAACTATACGCGAACATTAAAAACACAGAAACCTGGACACTCTAAAGAAGAAAGTTTCAGACCTCTTTCTTGTCGTGTAAGAACTCTATCTTTTGCTGTGTTAGCAAGACACAGAGCTGGTGCTCAATTTTTTCTGACTACAATACAGGACCATTAGTCCCTACGGGCCTACATCGCCCCGTGAAAACATACTCCATGCCTGAATTCATTTGACTTTCTAGTTATATTTAACAGATAAAAAAAAAAAACGATGACTTTACATCATGGAACATTAGAACCAATATGATACCGATTCATTTACACAAAGCTAAAATAAGCGATCCTCAGAGCCTGACAGGCGAGGGTCCAGGGGCCGCCTAGGCCCCGGAAGCTCCGGGGTTTCAGGTTGCGGGAGATGCGTTTTACGCGTTTTCCCGGAAATAAATCTGAACACAATGTAGGTAGATTTATTGTTCTATTTTCACATTTGTTTCGCATAAACACGTATCGATATTGAAGAATATGCCTGGCACCTTTTGACTTCCTGGTTTAACACAAACAAAACAGGCCTATAACACACCACTACACATGGTTCACTCGCGGCGATAATATCTGATTTTGGATACATTGAAACTCTAACTTAAATAGTACACTCACAAACTACATGAATAGATGACGGTCTGTTTAATACACATGTAGATACTCTAATTACATAATCCACATTCATTTAATTTACATATCATTTCAAGACATTATTTCTACATTGAATCTCAGGATTCGCTGATCCCTTCACGATCTGGTAAAGAGATGGATAAATCACGCCAACAATTCCTCCGATTGAGCAATCCTATTATCAAGAAAGTGAGGTACCGGACTCGGACTAGAGGTCAGAGGGGAAACAACATAACACGATACACCAGATATCAACTCTAGATCTATTTTTATTCAGGTCAATATTATCTATAATTTGTTGCGAGCTGGCGGCAGCGTCCAAGGGCCTTGGATGCGGGTCCTTCCGGCAGCGGAACTCGGTCTGCCCTGCGGGGGGGTGCGTACGCACCCCCCGAATCCCCCCAGCCTACGGGCCTGTAGAAGTCGTTGTGATCTTATCTGGGTTAGAACATACGTCAAGGCTGTACCGGTGGGAGCTTCTTGATTTGATAGAATGTACTGGAATGCCACAGAGTATAAATAGCCGGACAATTAATAGTCATTCTAGGAAGGAATTCAAACGGCTTCTATGTGGGTACATTAGATTGTGCTACTGGATATTACCTTAGCCTGAGATTACTGACTGCTGGATTGTATATTCCTGTTGGGTTACTCCTGTGTTTTTACCGCTGTATTATCTACGTAATTGAACTCACAGAAACTGGACAACAGCTGAGCGGTGTGGACTACAGGAACGCGATTTCTGCGCGTCGGCATGGACTGTATGGAGATTTGCACGTTAGTACGGACTCTGAGAGATACACATTGAACAATAAGACTTTATTTAACATTTATTTGCTGTATTGACCTAACTTAATTTGTATATGATTTTAGTATTGTAAAATAAATATTTGATTGTTAATCCTCGATTTCACAAATCTTTCTGTACTTCGATAAGTGCAGGTTTTCAGACACCCGTGTGAAATCTGCGTTTAGTAGTCCTACCTTTCTGTAGTAACTTGTGGATATCTGTACAAGTTAAAGGTAAAGAACACTGTACCACTCTGGTTATTGGGTCCAGTCGTCTCATAGGTCAAAATCCTGTGAATAGATCAAATAATACAGAAACAGAATTTCGGAATTAACCCACTTAAAATGGCACCAGAGTGATGATAAATACCCTGGCTTGCTATGGTAACCCTGTAAAAGACACATTAAGGGAGCTTCTCAAAATTGGGGCATGTGTTCATTGATAGGAATGGTTTTTGCCAGTGATTCAGATGGGCTGCAGGATGCCTGGCTCAGTGTGCTGCCTTGCCAATCTCTATGCACCAGTATGCATGAAGTGTCATTCTTTTTTGCAAGGCCTATGCCAAGGCCTGTTATCATAACAGATAAATTCTCTCGACAAGGCTCTGTATTAAACTTTGAATAGAGGCAGATATAAGGCAACATTAAGTGTGTTAAAAGCTCAAGATTGTATAGGCTCATATAGCCACTTGTGTCACCATGTCCCTTACTCTCCTTGTTCTCTCGTTAATTACAATTACTGAGGAACAATTGTAATCGGTTTTATAAACAGCATTTCGGATAGTGTTTACCTCCTTCAGCGAAATCTAATGGATACTCCTAGATCAGATTTAATGCAGTTAATTTCATGTGTAGGAAGTTCGATAACAAATTTGTTTTGTGGTTAAAACTGTCATGTGTTAAATGTCCCTGGAGCGTGGTGGAGTACAACTGCCCAGCTGGTGGCCTAACACCATGAATACAGTGCAAGGAAGGGTGAGCCAATTTCAAACCCAGACTTAAGATTTATCAGTTCGTATTTTTGTCCGCACTATCACATGTTCAGCTATCAACCAATCAGCGTTAGTATGAGAAATTCAAGATGAACCAAGTATTACAGTAAAACAATTGGGTAACACGGATAAAGTGCTCCTAGCAGTCAATAAGGGAATATCGGGCAGTTTGACTCAGCGATGGAACAACGAAAGTATTGAGACATAGTGAACAAGCTGGTATACCAGCTGTATAAAGAATGTAGAGTTGTCCAAATACATGTATTGTTCAGGAGGACATATTAATCTAGGTCAGGTTATATTGTCAACGAACCCATGTATGCGTCTAAAGCAGTATATCACAATTTCTATATTCCCCTCCCACTTACATATCAGGGGACAACAAGGATTTTCGTCAGATGAAATCAGTTACCATACCATTAGGATATAGGTAGACTGGAGAAAGCATTCTGTTCATATTTATGGTGGGGGATGAGCTAAAACCCAACAGTGATCAACTGATGTCGAAAACAATGTGAGTTATCCCATAGTTCTTATATTGCTTTAATATTTTCATTATATTCAGAAACAGGAAAAAAAACAGCTAGTTAACCATGGCAACTGACTTACCTGGAGACTGCCAAGAACTGGAAGACGAGCTCATTACAGGAGAGTGGGTCAGCCGCCTCATGAGGGAGATTCACTGTTACATGTGCGAATGGGTCAACCACCTCAGGGGGTTCTCCATTACGATCAAGAATGGGAGGAAACCCTGCTGCATACAGACGAGCATAGGCAGCACGGGACATGCCCTGTCCACTAGGGGGGAACAAGTTGAAAATATAAAGAAATTAACCCCAAATTCATTGACATTGTAAATGTCTATTTTCCAACCAAGAACAAAAGATACATAGAATTCAGGTTAAGTTATTCATCAAACTGTACAAAAAATGAGGACGAATAGGACATAGCAAGTTTTGGGATGTCGTTAAATGTCGTTGAGTGTATACGGCCCACTGTCTCTGCCCAACCGTATGTTAGATGTATTGGACAACACAGTCAGTACTGGGTTCTCTAACAAATAGGTGATGACCCTCTCTCATGGAATCCTTGCAATGCCCATGTCAGGCCATTTTCATGTCCAACCTGGTTTGATCAGAAAAGCATTGAAATCTCATGACTTGTTCTCTAAAATATAACAGAGGAATTTCTGAAGTACAAACAAAGTACTATTAATTTGATGCAAATTTCGCTGGCTAGCATTGTGTGTATGTGCGAATCAGATCAGGACAGGTGTTTTTCTTCAATCTATAAACACAATCTCACCTGGTGACGTGAGGGCCAGTGACAATAATAGGAGCATGGACAGGTGTGAAAGAGAGCTCGTTAAGATCAGGACTGGTCATTCCCATCTGAGCCGATGGTGGCTGAAATACATGAGAGAAAGGTATGCTGGTTATATATCAAATGTTGGACAAAAATAAAATATCACCAGTTCTATAATACATGTACACTATTAGCCTATCTGAAGATACAGATAAGGGTGTCAGGACATTTGGGCAGGCAGATCTCCTCACAGACATTGACCTGTATGACGTGCCAGTCTGATAACAAAGATCTCCTTACAGACATTGATCTGTATGATGTGCCAGTCTGATAACAAAGATCTCCTTACAGACATTGATCTGTATGACGTGCCAGTCTGATAACAAAGATCTCCTCACAGACATTGATCTGTATGACGTGCCAGTCTGATAACAAAGCTCTCCTCAGAGAGAGTGATCTGTATGACCTGCCAGTCTGATAACAAAGATCTCCTTACAGACATTGATCTGTATGACATGCCAGTCTGATAACAAAGATCTCCTTACAGACAGTGATCTGTATGACGTGCCAGTCTGATAACAAAGATCTCCTCACAGACATTGATCCGTATGACGTGCCAGTCTGATAGCAAAGATCTCCTCACAGACATTGACCTGTATGACCTGCCAGTCTGATAACAAAGATCTCCTCACAGACATTGATCTGTATGACGTGCCAGTCTGATAGCAAAGATCTCCTCACAGACATTGACCTGTATGACCTGCCAGTCTGATAACAAAGATCTCCTCACAGACATTGATATGTATGATGTGCCAGTCTGATAACAAAGATCTCCTCACAGACACTGACCTGTATGACCTGCCAGTCTGATAACAAAGATCTCCACACAGACATTGACCTGTATGACCTGCCAGTCTGATAATAAAGATCTCCTCACAGACATTGATCTGTATGACCTGCCAGTCTGATAACAAAGATCTCCTCACACACATTGATCTGTATGATCTGCCAGTCGGATAATGGAGATCTCCTTAGAGACGTATGACATCAGTCAAAAATCCCTTTCAATATTCCCAGCTCTGACAAACAAGTCGAGAGTCTGATTTGTAACTCCCACAGATTTCACAAACATTTCCAAAAGACAATATGGCTTATATACCCCTTCCATGGAGGGACACACACTTGACCTGCAGCTGATACAGTCTGTCTGTATCTTTCTTTGCCCACCTCAAGCTCCTCCTTTCTAGCTTGCTTCATCTTTCTCTGTTGTTTTGGTATGAAGGGAGGTTCAGGTAATTGACGAGTTGGTTTGATGTTTTCCACAGACACCTCATCAGATTGTTCAATCTCTACAGTTGACATCTCATCATGCTTATCTACTTTACTCCCTGTGAATTTCTTTGCAATATTCTTCAACCCAGTTCTAAGCTTTTGCATCCTGATCTATAAACAGTTTGATTTTATCTGTCTAATCTTGGGAGATTATTATAAGTTACAAAGGCCAAACAATGCCAAATTCAATTGGTCAAAATATGCATTACGGCTATAAAATTAAAATCTCCAGGAAATTTTCTTTCTATTTTTCCTAGTCTATTTCTAAGGTTTACAGTATACAATTTCAAACAGTGCAAATTTAGAGAATGGAAATATTTCAGAAGCTGGGCATAAATTGTGCAAGATTAAAACCTGAGGTTTTGCAGAAGAAATGTTCAGCAAAAATATCTAGTCTCACAATGGTATCAATTTAATGAACTACTAGCAGATTAAAAAGCAGGTTTATGAGTAGTTTCCTTTGATCCTTATATCATGTATATATTACATGTAGCTTCAGCAATTTGAAATCTTTGTTTTACAAACAATCTTCCCACTGCATTTCAAGTATAAAAATAACAAATTTCCAAATATTATGAATGTATAGCCCTATATATTAATAAATACAAGTTGTCTCTAACACCCACAACTAAGCTATACTGATATAATAAGTGCATGTAGTGCATATATATGTAGACAGGAACCTTGAGTGGACAAGTACAAACATGTGACAGACATGCCTGTAATTACTCTACCCTGAAAGACTTAATCCATGTGCTTAATGAAGTGATACATGTACAATGTACCTGTACAATGTAAACAAGCTAAATACATTCAAAACAAAATATGTGCCAAGTTGATCATTTGACACCAACAATATTCCCTGTACATGAATGAGTCATGAACTAAACCCACGGTGAAATCAAATTCGTAATAGACAAGCTTAAAATGGGAAAATCTGCAGGCATAGATGAAATAGCAAACGAACATATTAAGTGCACTTTTGAAAAATGTAAACGTTTGTATGTATCAATATTCAACAAAATTCTGGAAACTGGTAAAGTTCCTACTAGCTGGTCTACGGGTATCATTGTACCAATATATAAAAAGAAAGGAAATCCAGAAGACCCGGAAAATTATAGAGGTATAACTCTACTTAGTTGCCTTGGGAAGGTATTTACTGGCATTTTAAAGGTCAACCCAAACGCTCTGAGGTCAAAAATATAAAAAAATAGTCCTTTCGATTCTGAAAATAATGATATTTTTTTCATAATTTTGTGCAGTCTGGTTGGCGAGATATTGCCGTTTGAAAGGTGAAAATCGTTCTCCTGTCAATTCCAGCTGTGACGTCACGGAGGGAAGCCGTCTTGTATTCTCTATGTTAAAGCCGTATACCACAGTCGTAAGTAGCTGCTGATTTCTGGAGATTTTCGGAGTATCGGGGCATGATTTGTTAAATATGCCGCGACGTTGTGTAGTGGGAGGTTGCAGTTTTACTACAGATGACGGTGTTAGTATTCATTTGTGGCCTAAAGACGAGAAAATCGCTGCAAATTGGACGAAATTTGTACGCAACACGAGAGTGTGGAAAGAGGGCCCGAGCCAGTACTCGTATAATTTGCTCGGCACATTTTGACAGAAATTAGACATCATTCGAGGACATCTACAGCGTAGCAGTTGAATTCGGGTACAAACCAAAACTAAAGAGAACAGCTATTCCAACTATCAAACCTAAGAACAATCAGAATGTGACGGCAAAGAAATCGGACAAGGAGAATCTATCACGGACATCGGCTGAACGAACCTAGCCTGCAAGCGAGGCCTCGGGCAGGGAGACGGCTGTACATGCCCTGCTCGCTCTCGCGTGGCATTTGTTGCTTGAGCACCTACAGGTTAGACTGGATGAGTCTCTATTTCATATTATTTAATAATAATAAAATGATCTTTCATAAATATATATACGTTTGATAAGTAAATAAATAAAAAACACCAATTGGAGTGAATGGCTGTAGATACAGAAGTGATAATAATACTTTCATAATCCCTTGACATTTGAGATTGTGGGAATATCATTCGATTTCAATTTAATTGAGGTAATTTGTCGAAAATTGAGCAAATGTGAATGCCGATCCACTCACCACGGCTTACTTTTCGCCATGAATGTCCAAAGTTTTTTTTATCAAACTATATAATTCTGAAATTGGTATTTCATGGGGATTATGGGAAAACAAACAAAATTCAAATCGGACGTATATCAGTAGAGTTATCAACAGTTTACTGTCCATACTGCCGAATCCCGGAGTTTATCCCTTCGAAAAGGCTGCCTCGGTCAGTAACAACAATAACAACACAGACGTGCTCGTTCTTTACATCACAGAATCGTTCTACATTCAATACAGTTTGAAATATATGGACATTTTGTCTTATAGATGACGATAATAAGGTTTCCAGTCAAGTTGCATACCAATCTATATTCAACAAACGACCTCTCCGAATCCTGTCGTTGTCGAGTTCCACGTTGTCAGAGTGGTTGTCACTGTCAGAATCGGAGCCGTACGGCTCAAATTGATAGGGCTGAATTCCGCCGTTGGTCTGCAAACAACTCTTAATTTGCCCGTCATCATCCTCCTCTATGTCTATTTCATCTTCTTGGCGAAAAATATTTCCATCCAAGCAGCTGATATCGCTCGAATCGACATCTGAACCGGAGCTCTGACTGCACTCGCTTTCCATGTTATCCGCTGTTTTTTCTCAGCCAACTTCCCTGCGTGACGTCATCAACCCAGCTGTGAAAGTGTGAAAGTGTGAAAAAGCCCACTTTGCTCCCATATTACGTGTGTTTCTGATCAGATTAGAATTTTTTCAATATTTTTTTCATACAAAGTGAAGTATGAACTATGATTTTTAAGGATTTTTAGACCAAAAAAAAATCCGTTTGGGTTGACCTTTAAATAACCGTTTAACAGCTTATGTAGAAGAGAACGGAATTTTATCTGAAAATCAAGCGGGATTTCGAAAAGGGTACAATTTTTTAGATCATACATTCCTCCTTAAGTGTTTGATAGAACTATTTCTCAGTCGTAAGAAAAAACTGTATTGTGTCTTTGTAGATTACCGAAAAGCATTCGATTCTGTATGGAGAGTCGGACTATGGAAGAAACTATTAGATTTAGGCATAGATGGTAAAATACTACGCTTGTTTAAAAATATGTATAATGATATCAAATCGTGTGTTAGAGCAAATGGACGGATGTCTGAATTTTTTGGTAGTAGACAGGGAGTGCGCCAAGGAGAGAATTTGTCTCCTTTGTTATTTGCCCTTTTCGTCAATGATTTAGAAGAGTTTTTATCTGACGAAGGTAACCAATTTATTGAAATAGAAAACGGTGATATGGAGGTATTGTTGAAGGTTATGTTGCTCATGTATGCCGATGATACGGTGATTTTCTCTGAAAGTATAGAGGGACTACAAAAGGCTCTCGATGATTTTGCGATGTATTGTGATCATTGGAAGCTAGTAGTAAATGTGCAGAAAACCAATGTTATTATATTTCAGAAGAGAAGGGTAAAACTCAATAGGGTTGAATTCAAATTTAATGGGGAAACACTGAACATACTTGATCATTTTAAGTATCTGGGAATTACCTTTACGCACAATGGCAACTTCACACTCAGTATTAAAACTTTATGTGAACAAGGTCGAAAGGCAATGTTTAGTTTAATTAGTAAATGTAGGACTCATAAGCTACCCATCAATATACAGTTGGACTTGTTTGATTTACTGGTTACGCCAATATTGTTGTATAATTGTGAAATCTGGGGTTATAGTAAGATTGATCTAATTGAGAAGGTTTATTTGTCTTATTGTAAGAATATTTTAGGTTTAAAAACCTCCACCCCGTCTTGTATGGTTTATGGAGAACTTGGTAAATACCCCCTTAATATTACAGTCAAATGCAGAATGGTTAATTACTGGTGTAAACTTTGGAGTGATAAGGAGTCCAAATTGAGCAGTAAAATGTATAGAGTTATGTACAATTTAAATAGAGAGGGTAATTACTCGTCACCATGGATACTTCATGTTAAGAATATTTTAGACAGTTGTGGCATGTCAAACATATGGTATACATATAATAATTTCGATCCAAAATGGATACAAAATGCGGTAAAGTTGAGACTACAAGATCAGTATAGACAAGACTGGAAAAGTACTTTATTTGAAAGCCCAAAATGTTACTTATAGTTATACCGATTGTTTAAATCTGATTTTTGTTTTGAGGGTTATTTTAACTATTTATCTGCACGAGATTACATAACTCTCTGTAAATTTCGTACTGTAAATCACTGTTTGCCAATTGAGACAGGAAGATATACAAATATTGCTAGGGATACGAGAGTATGTAAATTGTGCAACACCGGTCAAGTGGGAGATGAATTTCATTTTTTAATAGAATGCCCAACTCTAATTGAAAAACAGAAGGAACTTATACCGGCATATTATACTAGACATCAAGACATTAACCATTTTATAGCTCTGCTACATGGAAACAAAAGGACAGTTTTAAACTTAGTTAAATTTATAAGACATTGTATGCAGTTATTTTGATGTAAATGTAAATTCATGTACAGTTATGATGGTTGTGCTCCATGCTTTTGTAAAGCTTTTGAGCAAATAAATGATGATGATGATGACTAACAGCTACAGATTGACTAACAGCTACATATTGATGGAGACCTAATCTAACATGTACATGGGATAGATGTCTGAACAATGTACATGTAAGACAATTATAACAATTTATCTGTCATTCTCAGGTGAATACATTTCTTTTCACAATTATTCTTCACATTTTTTTAAAAAAAATTTCACATCCCTTACAGAAATTTAAGGTTGCGGGGAGCTCCCGCTAAGCTCCCGGGCTCATATGTTAACTTGTGCGAGCTATCCGCTACCTTGGGCGAGCTATCCGCTACCTTACGCGAGCTATCCGCTACCTTGCGCGAACTAGTGCGAGCTAACCAGCAGATCGCGAGAGCCAGCGGGAGCTACCCGTTAGCTTGCGTGAGATACCCGCTACCTCGCGCTCACTATCATAGATTGTTTCTAGTACTCACCGCAAGTTTGCGCTACCTACCATCATCGCAGAGTTTCAAACCTGCTAGCTCGCGAGAGGTAGCGCAACTTTGCGGGAGCTATCGCAAGTTTGAGATATTTGATAGTCTCTGTATTCTTGAGATTCCACACCATTACTTTTCCTGTCCAGCTATATAGGCCTTCCTTAAACCAACATCTGGAAAATCTGGGTCAGTCTCGTGACCAGTGTGTAGGAATACATAATAAAATTCCAAAGTTCCCTTCCACACAAGGCCAAAAAATCTGTTCTCTGCAGTGCTACAGATATTTACTTATGTTTTCACATTCTTGTGAATGATAAACTTTCTTTAGATATGGGATTAGTGCCTTTTTATCCTTGGTATTTCCTGCCCTGGAAATGGACTACTTTTGAACGGGGAGGGATGGTGTGTGATGCAGTCAGCATTTGAAAAATTGGAGGGAGAAGCTGTTATACATCTCAGTTCAATGGATGTATCTATAAGAGAGAGTCATTTCATGTTGTTTCATTAGTTTCTGGTAAGTACATGCTCTTTTAAATGATCAAGCAATCATAGCTGAGTTTTGCCTGAAGTGAATTAACATAGTGAGAGTAGGAGAGGGTTTAATTATGAATTTTCTAACTTAGACCTGGTGTAGAGTATAAGGCATATAATGCATTTAGTAATCCACTGAAACTCACCTCATGTTATTTCTTAAAGATGAATAGCAATTCAATTTGGATTCACTTGATACCAGTACTAGGCTATTTCTTAAGCAAACTAAATGGATGGTCATTATTCAGTTAACCCATGGTTAACCTCAATTAGCTATAAAACTTTTAATTTTATTGGATAGTTAATCTACCTTTTTGCAAAATTCAGATCTTTTCCCCTAATTTGTTCTGCATGTATTCAAATAGCTGGTGTATATAGTACATGTATGCTCACCCTGTCTTTGTTCTGATCTTGACCTACATAATGAATTTGTGAAATTGTAGGCTGAACCAGGGTCACTGATTTTGTGGATCAAGTTTGATAGGTCGCTGGCTTGCGCAACCTACCACTAGCTTGCGCAACCTACCACTAGCTTGCGCCACCTACCGCTAGCTCGCGCAACCCTACAACAGTAATACAACTCTGGATCTTCGTTAACTAGCGCTGGCTACCATGGACAGCCGCAAACTAGCAATGTTTCAAATGGGAGCTTATCGGTAGCTCCCGGCAAGGTAGCAGCTTGCGGGGAGCTAGCGCAAGGTTGCGGTGAGCTATCGCGAGCTTGCGGGGAGGTATCGCGAGCTCGCGGGGAGCTAGCACAAGCTCGCACGGAGCAGGAATGGGGACCTGGCGCGAGCTCGCAGGGAGCTACAATCGGGAGCTGGCGCAAGCTTGCGCTAGGTTGCGGGGAGCTATCACTACCTTGCGGGAGCCAACCTACCGGCCTTATCGGGAGCTAGCGCAAGCTCCCAATGTTTCAAATGGGATCTTATCGGTAGCTAACACTGTAAGCTACCGCAAGCTAACTCCGCAATCTCTCTGCAATCTCTCTGCAATCTTAATTTTCTGTAAGGGATTTCTCCTGGAGATAAACTGTCAAAAATCTGAGACTGTCAGCATACGACTATTCATTATGTCAGCATGCGACTATTCATCATGTCATCATGCGACTATTCATTATGTCATGCTATTCAGAGCGACTTTGCTTAAAGTAGATCAATTAGTTATATACCCTATTTCTTCTAAATTATTCAGATACATGAAGCAACAGTTAACTTCGAGCATCTGCAGAGGGAAATTCTGCAAATTTCACTAGCTGTCTTTTTCAGTTCTTGGGATCAATAACATATCCATGTCACAATATTTAGCCTCTGTTGACATAATGATGTTTTTTTATGCTTCAAAGTCTAAAAATGCTGTTCGAAAAATTAGAAGAAATAGGGTATATTTATATTTCAAATTTAAATCAGACTTGAAGTTGAAAAATATACAGTGTGTGACATGACAAGCTCTAGTTAACCATGTTTACATAGCCGGGTCGTTAATCTCAACATGATCCAAGCATTTTTGATTTTTTTTCAATCAATCAATGATCCAAGCATGCCAAGAGCAGGAGTATGGTCATGATGGTAATCCTGCACAAAATTCAAGTTAATCCTTAAACAACAGAGCTGTGCTGATAGCAGGGGCAGGTGATCTGAGACAGCAGCTTATTTATCAAGTGTCTTTCCTATCTGTTTAACCTAGGAATTGTTTATTTGTTTATTGTTTATTTAACATCAATCTCTACAGATCCAAGGGATCCATTTACAGAGACGATAACAAAGTATGTACATATAACAATAAATATTAGAAAATTATCATATTTAGTATTTAAGTATAACGGATAATAAATTAAAATCACTATATTTACATATAATTATAGAGAGTATATAAATTAGGCACTGAGTATAATATTCTACATAAAAGTGTATATTTCGGATTAAATCATTACTTAACATTAGAATTACATGTAAAGGTATATCAAAATGGTATAGCATAGATTAGACATGTGGCTGTCGCCATCAGGACCCCTCGGGTCGGGCCCAGAGCAATTGTAGAAATAATGTTTCTGACCCCAACAACTCACATATTTGGGGTGGGCATAATTTTACCTGTATGATATAGATCATAGACAGACAAAACAATATAGCAATAGAGCAGTGATTACCTATAGTAGATGTAGTCGAACGATTACTGTCTATTCACAGCAATCCACACAGGTTTGTGTGAACTCCTGAAAAACACATCCCATGGCACCGACTTTCAATAGGCTTCTGGTACTGGCTGTATTAAACAACTGTATGAAGTTTCATTGTTGTGAGTGAAGGACTTTTTGAGATAATGTGTTTACAAGGATATGGACCAACAGACATGTATAAAGGGGCAGAACTCCTGAAAAACACATCCGATTACACCGACTTTCAATAGGCTTCTGGTACTGGCTGTATTAAACAACTGTATGAAGTTTCATTGTTGTGAGTGAAGGACTTTTTGAGATAATGTGTTTACAAGGATAAAAACAGACTCCTGAAAAACACATCCCATGGCACAGACTTTCAATAGGCTTCTGGTACTGGCTGTATTAAACAACTGTATGAAGTTTCATTGTTGTGAGTGAAGGACTTTTTGATATAATGTGTTTACAAGGATATGGACCAACAGACATGTATAAAGGGGCAGAACTCCTGAAAAACACATCCGATTACACCGACTTTCAATAGGCTTCTGGTACTGGCTGTATTAAACAACTGTATGAAGTTTCATTGTTGTGAGTGAAGGACTTTTTGAGATAATGTGTTTACAAGGATAAAAACAGACAGACATGTATAAAGGGGCATAACTTCCGAAAAACACATCCAATGGCATCGACTTTCAATAGGCTTCTGGTACTGGTTGTATTAAACAACTGTATGAAGTTTCATTGTTGTGAGTGAAGGACTTTTTGAGATAATGTGTTTACAAGGATATGGACCAACAGACATGTATAAAGGGGCATAACTCCTGAAAAACACATCCGATTACACCGACTTTGAATAGGCTTCTGGTACTAGCTGCATTAAACAACTGTATGAAGTTTCATTGTTGTGAGTGAAGGACTTTTTGAGATAATGTGTTTACAAGGATAAAAACAGCCAGACATGTATAAAGGGGCATAACTCCTGAAAAACACATCCAATGGCACCGACTTTCAATAGGCTTCTGGTACTGGCTGTATTAAACAACTGTATGAAGTTTCATTGTTGTAAGTGAAGGACTTTTTGAGATAATGTGTTTACAAGGATATGATGGACAGACGGACGGACGGACAGACGGACGGACAGACGGACGGACAGACGGACAGACGACGGAGGCAACGACAATACCGCTCGGGCAGAATCTGCCCGAGGGGTAAAAACGTAAAAGAACATGATTACTCCTAATTAAAATATGAGATGCTGGGGGATAAAATGTCTTCTTCTGTCTCTGAAGTACATCAAGGTACATGGGAAAATATTTTATTCGTAAGATAATTGGAGTTAAAATAACTGTGAACACATCGATATAAAAACATAAGATCAAAGTACTTCCGTCTATTTTCCAATGGAGGAAGGTTAGAACGTTTACATAGTGACAAATAATTGTCCCCGGAATATGGAATAAAACATTTAAAACAGAAGAACTTAAAAAACTTTCTCTGTACTGTTTCGATGCGATTAATTAAAAATTTCTGATGTGGGAACCAAACCTCACACGCGTAGTCTAATTTGCTTCTGACTAGAGATGTATAAAGTGATTTAATTCCAGATTGACCAGAGAAAGATTTACAATTTCTTTGTATAAAACCTAACATTTGTTTAGACTTACTGACAATCTTTTCTATGTGAGCTTTAAAAGAAAGATTTTCGGATAAAATCACACCCAAATCTTTCACCTCTTTCACACATCTCAAGCACTCGTCATACATTCTATACATAAAGTCAGTCTTTAATCTTTTTGTCGTGAAGTTTGTTAACGAACATTTTGCGATATTGAGTGTCAGTTTGCAAGTCTTACACCATTCACATACACGATCAATATCACTCAATCTTACACAATCTCACTCAGTAAAACACAATCTTCTTCCCTTTCTATAGATTTAAAAATTTGGCATCATCAGCAAATAGTAAACATTTGGAAAATCTTAGAATGGTGGGAAGGTCGTTAATATATAATAACGAGAGATCCTGAAGGATCTTGGCGCCCACCATTGTCCGATAATTGTAAGCTAATGACAAGAGGATCTTTTTGTCCCTTGTTACTAAGACGATTGAGTTGTAATTTTGTTTACAGAATTTCAAATCTGAGCGAAAAAGATCGAAAAAGGGACACTGGAAAACACCAAGATATAATCTTTCTAAGTTTCACGAGTTTCAAGATTTCTAGAAACTGTACTTATGTCGGTTGTTATAGTACAAGAGAAATGAGCAAAGTTAGTATAAAAGTGAATGTACATGTACGGAGGATCCTTCGTCTTCATTTTGTAGTATTTTTATTTTATTTTATTTTTTTGCACGTGTCATCATTGGGTACTGGAAGCGAAGAAAAATCTCTTTGACACTTTGGCATACTTAAGATTTTATAATTAGGAACGAATGCTAATTCTGTTCGGTTTACTGGACTAGTTTGAGATATCTCTTTTACCATGCTCGAAAATAGTAAGATGGTACAATACTTAATGCTGAAGGGATCCGGTCCGCGCAGTACTGTTGAAACTTCGAATTTGAAAGTGTCTGAATCCTGATTATCTCCCTTGGATCGAAACATGCAGTAGTCTACAGTTGTCGAGTTGCGACATTGTGTCACAAGAGTGACGTCCCTTCATGTAGCTGACCCGCCGGCAGATGAAAGGGTGGGGCAATTCACTTGCAACTGCATGGACTAAAGAAAACTGATTTAATGTTTGAAGAAATACATTTTAATTCCGAATTATTTGAACTCCTTGATATGGAAGGTGAAGATATGGATATTCTCTATAGTCAATATATAGAATATGCCCCACCGTTTGATCCGTCACAACTCGGGAATACCGTATTAATTGGATTTTCGAATCGGACCAAAAAGGCATCTTGCACAACTAGGCCCCATGTGGGATCTTGCACAAGTGGAATCTGTGTACCAAATTTGAGGAAGATCCATGCAGTACTTCTTGAGAAATCACGATAAAGTTTCATTGGGAAATCCAAGATGGGCGCCTGGTGGCCATACTGGATTTTCGAATCCGACCAGAAAAGTTATCTTGCACAACTAGGCGACACGGGGAACCTGTGTACCAAATTTGACAAAGATCCATGTAGTAGTTCCTGAGAAATCGCAGTAGGCCTGATGGACATATTGGATTTTGGAATCGGGCCAGAATAGCTATGTTGCACAACTGGACCACAAGGGCAACCTGTCTACCAAATTTGAGAAAGATCCAGGCAGTACTTCCTGAGAAATCACTATAACAAAGTTTCATGGGGAAATCACAGATGTCCGCCTGGTGGCCATATTGGATTTTCAATTGAACCGAAAAAGGTATCTTGCACAACTAGATCATAAGGTGAACCTGTGTACCAAATTTGAGAAAGATCCATGCAGTACTTCCTGAGAAATTGCGGTAACAAGGTTTCATGGGGAAATCCAAGATGGCTGCCTGGTGGCCATATTGGATTTTCGAATCGGACCAGAAAGGGTTTCTTGCACAACTAGACCCCAAGGGGAACCTGTGTACCAAATTTGAAAAAGATCCATGCAGTAGTTCCTGAGAAATCGCGGTGACAAGGTTTCATGGGGAAATCCAAGATGGCTGCCTGGTGGCCATATTGGATTTTCGAATCGGACCAGAAAGGGTTTCTTGCACAACTAGACCCCTAGGGGAACCTGTGTATCAAATTTGAAAAAGATTCATGCAGTAGTTCCTGAGAAATTGCGGTAACAAGGTATCATAGGGAAATCCAAGATGGCTGCCTGGTGGCCATATTGGATTTTCAAATCAGACCAGAAAGGGTTTCTTGCACAACTAGATCATAAGGTGAACCTGTGTACCAAATTTGAGAAAGATCCATGCAGTACTTCCTGAGAAATCGCGGTAACAAGGTTTCATGGGGAAATCCAAGATGGTTGCCTGGTGGCCATATTGGATTTTCGAATCGGACCAGAAAGGGTTTCTTGCACAACTAGACCCCAAGGGGAGCCTGTGTACCAAATTTGAAAAAAGATCCATGCAGTAGTTCCTGAGAAATCGCGGTAACAAGGTTTCATGGGGAAATCCAAGATGGCTGCCTGGTGGCCATATTGGATTTTCCAATCGGACCAGAAAAGGTTTCTTGCACAACTAGACCCCAAGGGAAACCTGTGTACCAAATTTGAAAAAGATCCATGCAGTATTTCCTGAGAAATCGCGGTAACAAGGTTTCATGGGGAAATCCAAGATGGCTGCCTGTGGCCATATTGGATTTTCGAATCGGACCAGAAAGGGTTTCTTACACAACTAGATCATAAGGTGAACCTGTGTACCAAATTTGAGAAAGATCCATGCAGTACTTCCTGAGAAATCGCGGTAACAAGGTTTCATGGGGAAATCCAAGATGGCTGCCTAGTGGCCATATTGGATTTTCAAATCGGACCAGAAAGGGTTTCTTGCACAACTAGACCCCAAGGGGAACCTGTGTACCAAATTTTAAAAAGATCCATGCAGTAGTTCCTGAGAAATCGCGGTAACAAGGTTTCATGGGGAAATCCAAGATGGCTGCCTGGTGGCCATATTGGATTTTCCAATCGGACCAGAAAAGGTTTCTTGCACAACTAGACCCCAAGGGGAACCTGTGTACCAAATTTGAAAAAGATCCATGCAGTATTTCCTGAGAAATCGCGGTAACAAGGTTTCATGGGGAAATCCAAGATGGCTGCCTGGTGGCCATATTGGATTTTCGAATCGGACCAGAAAGGGTTTCTTACACAACTAGATCATAAGGTGAACCTGTGTACCAAATTTGAGAAAGATCCATGCAGTACTTCCTGAGAAATCGCGGTAACAAGGTTTCATGGGGAAATCCAAGATGGCTGCCTAGTGGCCATATTGGATTTTCGAATCGGACCAGAAAGGGTTCTTGCACAACTAGACCCCAAGGGGAACCTGTGTACCAAATTTGAAAAAGATCCATGCCGTAGTTCCTGAGAAATCGCAGTAACAAGGTTTCATGGGGAAATCCAAGATGGCTGCCTGGTGGCCATATTGGATTTTCAAATCGGACCAGAAAAGGTTTCTTGCAAAACTAGACCCCTAGGGGAACCTGTGTATCAAATTTGAAAAAGATCCATGCAGTAGTTCCTGAGAAATCGCGGTAACAAGGTTTCATGGGGAAATCCAAGATGGCTGCCTGGTGGCCATATTGGATTTTCGAATCGGACCAGAAAGGGTTTCTTGCACAACTAGATCATAAGGTGAACCTGTGTACCAAATTTGAGAAAGATCCATGCAGTACTTCCTGAGAAATCGCGGTAACAAGGTTTCATGGGGAAATCCAAGATGGCTGCCTGGTGGCCATATTGGATTTTCGAATCGGACCAGAAAGGGTTTCTTGCACAACTAGACCCCAAGGGGAACCTGTGTACCAAATTTGAAAAAGATCCATGCAGTAGTTCCTGAGAAATCGCGGTAACAAGAATTGTTTACGGACGGACTGACGACGGACGACGGACCACGGACGAAAAGTGATTTGAACAGCCCACCATCTGGTGATGGTGGGCTAAAAACAAAGTGGGACCTAAGATTGATCCCTGGGGAACACCAGAAGGGACTGAACACCAATTTGAAAATACTCTGTTAATTGAAACCCTCTGCTTCCGTCCAAAAAGATAAGAAGTTAGCCAGTTGAGCAGACTACCCGAGATACCGTAAGCTTTAAGTTTATGAATTAACAACTGGTGAATAACGGAGTCAAAAGCTTTAGAAAAATCAGTATAAATAGCATGAACCTCTCAGTGTTTTTCAGTTTGGGTTGTTATTATATCAGTAAAGGTAGCTAAGTTTGCAACAGTGGAACGGTTGGGTACAAAGCCATGTTGCTCGTCACATATTACAGGGTATATAAAATTCTTCAAATGAACACTGACAACAGATTCAAATAGTTTACCTATAATTGGAATAAGTGAGATAGGTCTGTAGTTCGTGACATTTTGTTTGTCACCTGATTTAACAAGCGTTCTGAGAACCCCAACATCTCGCCTTGCGGGGTCATCCGCCAAAGGTGCAGCAGTATTGAAAGCATACATGTAGAGCAAACAATAAGGTCTGGAATAAGTGATGCGGTACAGACAATAATGTCTGGAATAGATTATCTGGTACAGACAATAACATCAGTCCCATATGGGATTACTGGCAAAAGTTAATCCCATGTAGGATGGATAGGTCAGTGCAGTCGGATTACTGGTACATAGGGCATTCCAGTGTGAGATTACTGCTGGGTGGACCAGTCCCATGTTATTACTGATGGATAGACCTCTGTGGGATTACTGCTGGATAGTCCCAGGCCTTATTTTTTGACGCGAACGCTCGTTCAGGTTACGTGAAGGTTACGCAAATCGTAATTTACGCGAACGGTCACCGTTCACGTGGGGCGAATTTTATCTGCTAGCTTATTTTCATAAGTCGGCAGTGTCTGTCTGCACAAACTGGAAATAAAATAAGTGGCGACAGTTATATTTGCGCGTATACCGTGCACTTTCTCTTTCTCCTATTGTCGACTGGCAGGCTAATTTACACGGCCGTGGTTGTTTGATAAATCATGAATTGCTTATGGCCTGGTTAAATTCTTTGTGTCGGAGTGGTTTCGTTTTCACTGGCCAGACAATTACGCATGCCCAGATGGAAATAGGTCAGCACTGCCATTTACAGCATGTTGACCTCAACACGTGCTGCCAGCACCGGGCGATCTCAATCATGAAGTCTGGTGATCACGGGGGGGTGGAAAGACCGTCGCATGCAAATTACAACACCATCATTCTTGGGTTTTGTATTCGAATGAACCGTTACCTTATTCTTATGTCATTGAAATAATGCCACCGTTTTGACGGGTATAAAATATTCATATGATCAAATAAATATGAACTCGTATACAGCTTTGTTACACCTTTCACCCCTGTTGATTTTGCCAAGTGACTCAAGTGAGTCTATCCCGGCCAGTGTGGTTCATGTCCAAAAACAATGAAAACTGTGGGGGAGATGGATTGTAGTTAAGTTTCTCCGTAAATCAAATAGCATTTCGTTGGTATTTGTTCTCTTATGAACAGTAAGATAATCTTTATTCTTTTCACACTAGTGTAATGTTCTCATGGTTTCGGGAGAATAAATATCTTTTTGTTTGAACAATGGGAAAACAGTTAATTGTGTATGCGTGCAGTTTCACCCCTGGAGTCAAAATCAGAATGGGACAGACATAAGCCTCATGGCAAACTGATGATACGGACTAGAGCGGGTATACAGATTGGATTTACAGCTGTTCTATTAGAAATTAAGCATAGATTCCGTCGGTTTATAAATGGTATGGCAATTAATCATTAGTGAATACACAATAGTCGTGTGACGGGAAAATATCACGATGTGGCTGTCAAGTGTCGTACTGTCCATGTCCAGCAGTTTGAATTTGCCACAATTACCGGGGCAAGAGAGAGCAGCGGCATTACGTCAGCGTGGTCGGCAGTTATTTTTTTCTCGTATATTGTTCGTGTCCTTGAGCAAATGGTAATATGTGTTAAATTTACGTAACCTTTCACGTAACCGATCGGTTACGCGGCGAACTTGGTGCGTAACCGAACGATCGGTTACGTACGCAAAAAATCACGCGAACGGTAAATCGTTCACGCCAGATTTTGGAAAAATAAGGCCTGTAGTCCAGTCCCAAGTGGGATTACTACCACCACCATCATGGTATGGATGGTAGTGATGGTATGGATGGTAGTGATGGTATGGATGGTAGTGATGGTAGGAATGGTAGTTATGGTAGTGATGGTATGGATAGTAGTGATGGTAGAAATGGTAGTGATGGTATGGATGGTAGTGATGGTATGGATGGTAATGATGGTATGGATGGTAGTGATGGTAGTGATGGTATGGATGGTAGTGATGGTAGTGATGGTATGGATGGTAGTGATGGAATAGATGGTAGTGATGGTATGGATGGTAGTGATGGTATGGATGGTAGTGATGGCAGTGATGGTAGGAATGGTAGTGATGGCATGGATGGTAGTGATGGTATGGATGGTAGTGATGGTATGGATGGTAGGAATGATAGTTATGGTATGGATGGTAGTGATGGTATAGATGGTAGTGATGGTATGGATGGTAGTGATGGTATGGATGGTAGTGATGGTAGGAATGGTAGTTATGGTATGGATGGTAGTGATGGTATAGATGGTAGGAATGGTAGTGATGGTATGGATGGTAGTGATGGTATGGATGGTAGTAATGGTAGGAATGGTAGTGATGGTATGGATGGTAGTGATGGTATAGATGGTAGTGATGGTATGGATGGTAGTGATGGTAGGAATGGTAGTGATGGCATGGATGGTAGTGACGGTAGTGATGGTAGGAATGGTAGTGATGGTAGGAATGGTAGTGATGGTATGGATGGTAGTGATGGTAGGAATGGTAGTTATGGTATGGATGGTAGTGATGGTATGGATGGTAGTGATGGTATGGATGGTAGTGATGGTAGGAATGGTAGTTATGGCATGGATGGTAGTGATGGTAGGAATGGTAGTGATGGTATGGATGGTAGTGATGGTATGGATGGTCGTGATGGTAGGAATGGTAGTGATGGTATGGATGGTAGTGATGGTATAGATGGTAGGAATGGTAGTTATGGTATGGATGGTAGTGATGGCATGGATGGTAGTGATGGTATGGATGGTAGTGATGGTATGGATGGTAGTGATGGTAGGAATGGTAGTGATGGTAGGAATGGTAGTGATGGT
>JAVTVY010024913.1:0-93708 GCA_036873755.1 Hanleya hanleyi | reverse complement strand
GAAAAGCAGGGCGATATTTCGGACTGTATTCGCCATTATTTTATGGATTTATATTCAAGACAGGAAACTGATCCAGAGATACAGGATGAATTTGTATCCTCATTGCCTTCATCAGATTCAGCAGATAGCAATATATGTGAAGGGATAATGTCCAAAGATGAATTGTGCGAAGCTTTAGATGGTATGGCTAAGAACAAATCGCCCGGTAGTGATGGTCTGCCAGCTGAATTCTATTTGCAGTATTGGGCATTAATTGGAGATACATATACACAAGTTGTGAATTCTTGTTTTAGTCAGGGGCGATTGAGCTCAAGTCAGAGATCTGGTTTAATTACTTTATTGTGTAAGGACCCAGACAATTCGGAATATATAAAGAACTGGCGTCCGATTAGTCTGCTTAATGTTAACTATAAAATAGTGTCAATAGCATTATGTAACCGCCTTAAGAAAGTTGTTGGGAATGTTGTTCACCGTGACCAAACATGTGGTATTCCCGGGCGATCAATTTTGGACAACATACACTTGCTAAGGAACACTTATGATTACGTTGAGCAAAAAGATATTGAGGCGTGTTTTATTTGCCTCGATCAGGAAAAATCTTTTCATAGAGTTGATTGGTCCTTTCTATTCAAATGCCTCGAAAAGTACAAGTTTGGTCCGGATTTTTGTAAATGGGTCAGATTATTGTACAACGATATTTCTAGTTCTATTTTAGTTAATGGGCATGTGACCGAAAGTTTCTCTCTCAGTAGAGGTGTACGACAAGGCTGCTCGATTTCGCCTTTATTGTATGTTTTGACTCTAGAACCTCTCATTAATGCTATCCGAAAATGTGAGTCTATCCGTGATGTAAAAATCCCTGGAACAAATAAGCAGGTTAAAGTCACAGCATTTGCTGATGACGAAACTGTTATAGTAACAGATCAGGAGTCAGTGTCACATTTAGTAAGACTGGGAGACAAGTTTGAAGGGGCATCGGGGGCTAGACTGAATGTCGCCAAGAGTTCCGCTCTACCTATTGGTAAATGGAAGAGTAGTCAATTACCAGTACCAGGTTTTAAGGTGGTTGACAATGCAAAGATTTGTGGTGTATATTTTGGAGACAATCAAGTCACTTTAAATAGTGAACATGTACTCAGCAAAGTTAAGAAGAATGTAACTTGTTGGTTAGGCAGGTACCTTACTTTGCGTGGCAAAGGTGTTTTAATTAACACAGTGGCACTAACAGTTCTATGGTATATGGCACAGTGTATTATCAAACAAATGTATTGTACAGTCTGTTCAGAATGTTTTTAGATTTTTATGGAACGGCAAGCCCGAGGGCATAAAACGCTCAGTCTTGTATAATGCGTTTGATAAGGGCGGTTTGAACATTCGGATGGCGGATTGGAAGTATTTTTCTATTTACTGGATGGGTATTTCCCTTAGACGAATACGGCCAGAGTTTGCTCGTCTCACTATTCCACATGCATTGGAACCTTCGAGGTTTTATAAATTTGTTTTGTCAGCATGGGTTGAATTTTATACAGGTTCTGCACTACCAGTACAAATGTATTGCAATAAGTATATTTACAATAGGTTTCTGTGTCAAGTCGTTGATTCACCCCGGGTTGTTGTAGCGAGACCCACCTTGCCATGGCCTATTATATGGAGTACTGTGTTTCATCCATTTATGGACTATAATCTTACAAATTTCGCATACAAACTCGTTCAAGATATTCTTCCTGTAAAAGAACGTCTACTTAGGAGAAATGTCTGCACTGATGATGTTTGTGTCTTTTGTACAGGATCAGAAACCCAGGCTCATTTGTTTATACAATGTCCGATTGTACATAAAGTGTTTATACATTTCAGGCCAATATTTTTGCGGTATGCAAGTTTTTTCCCTCGGTTGAATGAGAGCCACTTAATACATAAATTGTTTGATGTTCATTTTGTATTTGGTGTGCAAGGAACGAGGTGATATTTCAAAAGAAGAAAAGAGATGCTAAGTCTATAATAAAAAATGTTGAACTTTGTGTAAAGGATAGAATATTAGTCGATTTTGTCCGTTTAGATCGACTAAAGTTCAAGAAGATATGGTGTAGAAATAATGCCATTTGTACTATACAAAATTCAAAAGTGTTTTTCTTGTTGTAAATGTTTTTTTATCAGACCTATAACTCAGTATATGTATTGCCACATGTGAATACCTCATTCAAGTCCATTCCTACCTGTGATAATTTTAAATTTTAAGCTTGGACGTTTCTTGTAATCATGTATATTATTTACTGTGAATAAATTATTTTTCTATTTCAAAAGAAAAAAAGAAAAATTATATGTTTACGATCTGAACATTGTTACAATTTGGCTGTATGTTTATGTTTTACATCCATTTTACACCATCAACATGTTCAGGCTTTAAACACTTATCTAAAAGCTTGTACTCTTGTTCAAGCTGAAAGAGAGAGAGAGAGAATTAAGGTTTAATGTCGCGTTCAGCAATATTTCAGCTATATAGCTGTTTGATCGTCGCTATATAGCTGAAATATTGCTGAACGCGACATTAAACCTCAATTCTCTCTCTCTCTCTGTCTTTCAGCTTGAAGAAGAGTACAAGCTTCCAAAGTAGTCGCTCGATAAAAAGCATCTCTTACAATCTTAAAATCTATGCATTCGATAAGAATATGTGTCATCGTGAGATCATCATGGCATGGAACACACCTTCGGCCTGCCTCTTTTTTTAGTATATGTTCGTGAGTTAATCGTGTATGGCCGATTCAAGATGAAAGAGTTTTCCAAAATGTGCCCCGTGTTTGCGTTCAGGAAATGCAGTATATGTCCCGTATAGTGTACAGGCGGCGTTTCGTCAGAACCAAATAGTGAAAACCGACTGGCGTTATCAGGATGATCTAGTTTCAGAACGGAAATTTATTTTAAGAATGCATTAAATTATTAAAAACTGATAGGAAAATGAAATGTAAAAATGACCAGATTCGGCCCCATAGCTCAGTTGGTTAGAGCGCCAGTCTAGTAAACTGGAGGTCGAGAGTTCGAATCACTCTTGGGCCTTTTCAAACAACAAAATAATTTTTAAAAACCTATATAACGTCGTCTTTGTCTAATTCTGTCACGTCGTCGACTGACTTGATGGTATTTCATTCCCAAGCGAAGGCATATCCCGATTAGTTCATCAGAAATGAAGAAAATCGATTGTCGAAACAAGAAACGGCTGTGTATTCGTTCTTGACAAGTGTGTGCCTCTTTTGTGTCTGGTGTGCCCGTAACGAGATCATTTTTCTAAACAAAAGGAGATCTGTGAATTCGATTAATCAGGAGGTTAAAGCATGTATTAAGTCAAGGGTTTGTGTTGATTTTGTGCGGTTAAATACGGCCACTTTCAAGAATACTTGGTGTCGAAATAATGCCATTTGTACATTGCAAAATTCTGAGTTAGTATTATTATTGTAGTTTTTCATTACGATATTGGATGTACAGTTGACTATTGAGATGTCAGAGCAGGAAGTCCTTATTTATCTGTGATATATTGATATTTTAGTTGGGACTTCCATTGTGCCGCTTAATAGCATGTATATATTTCTGTGAATAAACTATTTCTTCATTTCAAAAGAAAAAAAAAGAAATGAAGAAAACTTTGTTTCAAGGGCTCGGAAAACGTTCTTGAATTTGGGAAGACAAGCATTGCTTCCAATTGCTGGAAACAGGTTTTATGTTTAGTTTTTTTTCACATCCAAAAGTAAAGACCCACTGAAGTTTCCAACGTATTTTAGTTCGTGTACGAAAGTTTATTTTAAGGTAAGCATTAAAACTAACATTAAAAAGTGAAAGCAAAATGAAATGCAAAAGAAACCGGGTTCGGCCCCATAGCTCAGTTGGTTAGAGCGCCATTCTAGTAAACTGGACGTCGAGTGTTCGAATCCCGCTGGGGCCTGGTAATACAAATACACTTTTGAAATACCAAAACGACCCGCCTTCGGTTCAGGGTGGTCATATGGTCCCGTTTGTTAGAATTTTCAGGAGATACCCGCTTCGCCCCCATGTTGTTGGGAATATGTGGGATTTCTACCCTGCAAATTATATGTTTACGATCTGAACATTTGGCCGTATGTTTGTGTTTTACATCCATTCTACACCATCAATATGTTCAGGCTTTAAACACTTATCTGAAAGCTTGTACTCTTCTTCAAGCTGAAAGACAGAGAGAGAGAGAGAATTGAGGTTTAATGTCGCGTTCAGCAATATTTCAGCTATATAGCGACGATCAAACAAAATTCTAAGGACCCAAGTCACTAACTACGTCATCCAACGCATTAAAACATACACACATTAAAACTTATGTAACAGCCCGATTTCGCTCAATAGCCCAAGATGCAATCCTCCCTCACGCGACCATAAACATCTTCCAAAGTAGTCGCTCGATAAAAAGCATCTCTTACAATCTTAAAATCTATGCATTCGATAAGAATATGTTTCATCGTGAGATCATCATGGCATGGAACACACCTTGGGACTGCCTCTTTTTTTAGTATATGTTCGTGAGTTAATCGTGTATGGCCGATTCAAGATGAAAGAGTTTTCCAAACTGTGCCCCGTGTTTGCGTTCAGGAAATGCAGTATATGTCCCGTATAGTGTACAGGCGGCGTTTCGTCACAACCAAATAGTGAAAACCGACTGGCGTTATCAGGATGATCTAGATTCAGAACGAAAATTTATTTTAAGAATGCATTAAATTATTAAAAACTGATAGGAAAATGAAATGTGAAAATTACCAGGTTCGGCCCCATAGCTCAGTTGGTTAGAGCGCCAGTCTAGTAAACTGGAGGTCGAGAGTTCGAATCTCTCTGGGGCCTTTTCAAACAACAAAATAATTTTTAAAAACCTATATAACGTCGTATTTGTCTAATTCTGTCACGTCGTCGACTGACGTGATGGTATTTCATTCCCAAGCGAAGGCATATCCCGATTAGTTCATCAGAAATGAAGAAAATCGATTGTCGAAACAAGAAACGGCTGTGTATTCGTTCTTGACAAGTGTGTGCCTCTTTTGTGTCTGGTGTGACCGTAACGAGATCATTTTTCAAAACAAAAGGAGATCTGTGAATTCGATTAATCAGGAGATTAAAGCATGTATTAAGACAAGGGTTTGTGTTGATTTTGTGCGGTTAAGTACGGCCACTTTCAAGAATACTTGGTGTCGAAATAATGCCATTTGTACATTGCAAAATTCTAAGTTAGCATTATTATTGTAGTTTTTCACTACGATATTGATTGTACAGTTGACTATTGAGATGTCAGAGCAGGAAGTCCATATTTGTCTGTGATATATTGATATTTTAGTTGGGACTTCCATTGTGCCGCTTAATAGCATGTATATATTTCTGTGAATAAACTATTTCTTCATTTCAAAAGAAAAAAAGGAAATGAAGAAAACTTTGTTTCAAGGGCTCGGAAAACGTTCTTGAATTTGGGAAGACAAGCATTGCTTCCAATTGCTGGAAACAGGTTTTATGTTTAGTTTTTTTTCACATCCAAAAGTAAAGACCCACTGAAGTTTCCAACGTATTTTAGTTCGTGTACGAAAGTTTATTTTAAGGTAAGCATTAAAACTAACATTAAAAAGTGAAAGCAAAATGAAATGCAAAAGAAACCGGGTTCGGCCCCATAGCTCAGTTGGTTAGAGCGCCATTCTAGTAAACTGGACGTCGAGTGTTCGAATCTCGCTGGGGCCTGGTAATACAAATACACTTTTGAAATACCAAAACGACCCGCCTTCGGTTCAGGGTGGTCATATGGTCCCGTTTGTTAGAATTTTCAGGAGATACCCGCTTCGCCCCCATGTTGTTGGGAATATGTGGGATTTCTACCCTGCAAATTATATGTTTACGATCTGAACATTTGGCCGTATGTTTGTGTTTTACATCCATTCTACACCATCAATATGTTCAGGCTTTAAACACTTATCTGAAAGCTTGTACTCTTCTTCAAGCTGAAAGACAGAGAGAGAGAGAGAATTGAGGTTTAATGTCGCGTTCAGCAATATTTCAGCTATATAGCGACGATCAAACAAAATTCTAAGGACCCAAGTCACTAACTACGTCATCCAACGCATTAAAACATACACACATTAAAACTTATGTAACAGCCCGATTTCGCTCAATAGCCCAAGATGCAATCCTCCCTCACGCGACCATAAACATCTTCCAAAGTAGTCGCTCGATAAAAAGCATCTCTTACAATCTTAAAATCTATGCATTCGATAAGAATATGTTTCATCGTGAGATCATCATGGCATGGAACACACCTTGGGACTGCCTCTTTTTTTAGTATATGTTCGTGAGTTAATCGTGTATGGCCGATTCAAGATGAAAGAGTTTTCCAAACTGTGCCCCGTGTTTGCGTTCAGGAAATGCAGTATATGTCCCGTATAGTGTACAGGCGGCGTTTCGTCACAACCAAATAGTGAAAACCGACTGGCGTTATCAGGATGATCTAGATTCAGAACGAAAATTTATTTTAAGAATGCATTAAATTATTAAAAACTGATAGGAAAATGAAATGTGAAAATTACCAGGTTCGGCCCCATAGCTCAGTTGGTTAGAGCGCCAGTCTAGTAAACTGGAGGTCGAGAGTTCGAATCTCTCTGGGGCCTTTTCAAACAACAAAATAATTTTTAAATACCTATATAACGTCGTATTTGTCTAATCCTGTCACGTCGTCGACTGACGTGATGGTATTTCATTCCCAAGCGAAGGCATATCCCGATTAGTTCATCAAAAATGAAGAAAATCGATTGTCGAAACAAGAAACGGCTGTGTATTCGTTCTTGACAAGTGTGTGCTTCTTTTGTGTCTGGTGTGACCGTAACGAGATCATTTTTCAAAACAAAAGAAGATCTGTGAATTCGATTAATCAGGAGATTAAAGCATGTATTAAGTCAAGGGTTTGTGTTGATTTTGTGCCGTTAAGTACGGCCACTTTCAAGAATACTTGGTGTCGAAATAATGCCATTTGTACATTGCAAAATTCTAAGTTAGTATTATTATTGTAGTTTTTCACTACGATATTGATTGTACAGTTGACTATTGAGATGTCAGAGCAGGAAGTCCATATTTGTCTGTGATATATTGATATTTTAGTTGGGACTTCCATTGTGCCGCTTAATAACATGTATATATTTCTGTGAATAGACTATTTCTTCATTTCAAAAGAAGAAAAAAAGAAAAGAAGAAAACTTTGTTTCAAGGGCTCGGAAAACGTTCTTGAATTTGGGAAGACAAGCATTGCTTCCAATTGCTGGAAACAGGTTTTATGTTTAGTTTTTTTTTCACATCCAAAAGTAAAGACCCACTGAAGTTTCCAATGTGTTTTATTTCGTGTACGAAAGTTCATTTTAAGGTAAGCATTAAAACTAACATTAAAAAGTGAAAGCAAAATGAAATGCAAAAGAAACCGGATTCGGCCCCATAGCTTAGTTTGTTAGAGCGCCAGTCTAGTAAACTGGAGGTCGAGTGTCTCGGTACCCCATAGTACGCACAAAGCCGTCCAGAAAAAACTGGGAGAACCAGGGCGTTTTCAGGATTCTTCGAGACGGCTTCCCTAACGACGCCCTTGGGAACAGGGTGAGTCCTTCCAGAAATCTGTGCCTGTAACAATTGCTTGGAGTGTGTAGTGGGGTACAGAACGGCAGGTCTACGTCCTATATTACGTGAAAGTCAAAGGATCATATTCTGTGTTGGGGCGTCAGTTCGGTAACATCTAAGGGGTAGCGTGTCTGGTGTGGTCTAGGGTCGAGTATTCTGATTCTGGGTGTTCTTGCTATGCGGCGTTGTCACTCCAGGCGCTGTTGGTATCCTTGTAATCGTCATCCGTCTTCTGTTTCAGGTCTTGTCCAACTCGTCTGTGGTCTTCGGTGTGCCTGCATCATATGAAATAGAAGGCTTGTAGTCATTCTTGTTTTCTATTGTTTTTCGATGCAATAATTTGATATATCTTCCTCCCAACAACAGGCACGCCCCGAATGTCAGTCACATAATATGAATAGCAATATATAATTAGGTGAGTAAATAGATAAACAAATGAATAAATAACTAAACATTTCGATAGATTCAGTACTAGGTGAATACAAAAATAAACGGCACTGTATTATTTCTGTATGCATTATCGTTTGATGGCCATAAAGAATTTGTAGGACAATGAGATAGACGGCCCTCAATATCAAGGTAACTCCGCCATCACCATTTCCTATATTTTATGCCGAATACTGCTCGCTATATGCGATTTGGCCGTGCTAATTTTGTCATCAATTCAATTAGATTTGGCCATCGTTTGTTTTGTAGGACAGTGGAACAGACGGCCCTCAAGTATCAAGGTAACTCCGTTGTTGCCATGCCTATTTTATTTCTAAATGTGTCTGTGACATTTTGGCCGGATGTTATGTATGGATGGTTTATTATGGCCATAATGTTTTGTATGGCTATGGTGCACACGGCCCTCAAGTATCAAGGTAACTCCGCTGCAACCATACCATTTGTTGAAGTCAGAAGAATGATTTGGCCTCTATCAAATCGTGTCATAGTACTTGGTGTACTAGTAGTTGATTATGTGAAAAAAAAAAGAAAAAAAAAGAAAAAAAACTGCGCATGTACGGCGGTAGTATTATATACTGGAGTAATAACCAGCAGTTTTGATAAAATTTATCAAGGACTTGAATACCTGATTTCTAATGGGGGGCTTAGGGTTTAATAACGCTGGTAATGCTAAGGGAGTGTTGATTTTTTTAAATTCGTTTCTAAGTGCCACACGTTGTTGGTTGTGGATTGGGCATTCAAGTAGCACGTGTTCTATTGTTTCTTCTACGTTGTTGCATGCGGTACAGAGTGGTGAGGTGTTTTTCAGAAGCATGGACAGATGTGATTTAAGTCCGGTTTTGCCTAGTCTTAATCTGGTGATTATGCGGTCATCACGTTTATTGTCTAACTGGAATCCCTGGGCTTGTCTTTTCTCTCCATCAAGGATCTTATGTAACCACCGTCCGTTCTTCTTCGTTCCATTCCTTTTGCCACTTGCTATCTATTTTGCGTCTAATGATAGTGTTGAGTTCTTTATATCCTAATCCTATTGGCACATCGTGTGTAGTTTTAGCAAGACTGTCTTTGGCAGTTTTGTCGGCTGCTTCGTTACCTCTGATGTTGACATGCGCGGGGACCCATGCTAAGATGGCGTCTATACCCTCGTTGTGTATTTGTGTACATATACATTCTATTTTGTGTATGAGATCAGGTCTACTGTCAGACATAGAATTTTTGATTGATGTGAGTCCACTAAGGGAGTCACTGAGTATCACCGCACGGATTGGTTTGTGCTCGATGACCCATTCGAGAGCCTTAATTATAGCAATCAGCTCACTAGTCGACTGACGTGATGGTATTTCATTCCCAAGCGAAGGCATATCCCGATTAGTTCATCAGAAATGAAGAAAATCGATTGTCGAAACAAGAAACGGCTGTGTATTCGTTCTTGACAAGTGTGTGCCTCTTTTGTGTCTGGTGTGCCCGTAACGAGATCATTTTTCAAAACAAAAGGAGATCTGTGAATTCGATTAATCAGGAGATTAAAGCATGTATTAAGTCAAGGGTTTGAGTTGATTTTGTGCGGTTAAGTACGGCCACTTTCAAGAATACTTGGTGTCGAAATAATGCCATTTATACATTGCAAAATTCTAAGTTAGTATTATTATTGTAGTTTTTCACTACGATATTGATTGTACAGTTGACTATTGAGATGTCAGAGCAGGAAGTCCATATTTGTCTGATATATTGATCTTTTAGTTGGGACTTCCATTGTGCCGCTTAATAGCATGTATATATTTCTGTGAATAAACTATTTTTTCATTTCAAAAGAAAAAAAAATGAAGAAAACTTTGTTTCAAGGGCTCGGAAAACGTTCTTGAAATTGGGAAGACAAGCATTGCTTCCAATTGCTGGAAAACAGGTTTTATGTTTAGTTTTTTTCACATCCAAAAGTAAAGACCCACTGAAGTTTCCAATGTGTTTTAGTTCGTGTACGAAAGTTCATTTTAAGGTAAGCATTAAAACTAACATTAAAAAGTGAAAGCAAAATGAAATACAAAAGAAACCGGATTCGGCCCCATAGCTCAGTTGGTTAGAATGCCAGTCTAGTAAACTGGAGGTCGAGTGTTCGAATCCCTCTGTGGCCTGTTAATACAAATACACTTTTGAAATACCAAAATCACCAGCCTTCGGTTCAGGGTGGTCATATGGTACCGTTTGTTAGAATTTTCAGGAGATATCCACTTCGCTCCCATGTTGTTGGGAATATGTGGGATTTCTACCCTGCAAATTTTATGTTTATGATCTGAACATTGTTACAATTTGGCTGTATGTTTATGTTTTACATCCATTTTACGCCATCAACATGTTCAGGCTTTAAACACTTATCTAAAAGCTTGTACTCTTGTGCAAACTCTGATTGTGTTCAAGCTGAATGAGAGAGAGAGAGAATTCAGGTTTAATGTCGCGTTCAGCAATATTTCAGCTATATAGCGCCGATCAAACAAAATTCTAAGTACCCAAGTCACTAACTTAGTAATCCAACGCATTAAAACATACACACATTAAAACTTATGTAACAGCCCGATTTCTCTCAATAGCCCAAGATGCAATCCTCCCTCACGCGACTGAAAAGATCTTCCAAAGTAGTCGCTCGATAAAAAGCATCTCTTACAATCTTAAAATCTATGCATTCGATAAGAATATGTTTCACCGTGAGAACATCATGGCATGGAACACACCTTGGGACTGGCTCTTTTTTAGTAAATGTTCGTGAGTTAATCGTGTATGGCCGATTCAAGCTGAAGGCCGACCAGAAGATAGTCCTGTCTGCATTGGAACAGTACGTTATTGATTGGTCTAAGCGAGAAAAAGTTGAACCTACAGTACTCGCTGATTGGCTGGACCTCACCAAGGGCAAGGTCGTTGAAACAATCCGCCATATTGACAGAAGTACTCTTCCCCAAGCAAAACAAGTTCTGAGAAACCTCAATTCGCAAGAAGTTCTAGCAAATCTCCAGAGTAAATTCGTCATAGTCCCAGCAGACAAAGCTCCGAATAATATAATATTCATATGTAAATATTACTATTACCAGGTTCTGGTTAAAGAATTGAGTGTAGACATATCTTCATCAAATACGTCTACTTACTCCCAAACTGCATTTACTCCGGAAGATTTATTTAACAATCACAAAAAGTTTCTCAGGGAAAGAGGTATTCGTCTTCCAACCAATCATAACGACATACCAAAAATGTACTGGACTCCCAAAATGCATAAATCACCATACAAAGCTAGATTCATAGCTGGTTCTAGAAGCTGCACCATCAAGCTTCTTTCAACCCTATTGACGAGGGCCCTTCAGGAGGTAAAAGCATTTTGGAAAGGTATTGCGCCACCATTTCTAAGAACTCTGGCGTTGAATGTATGTGGATATTGAAAAACTCAAAATGTCTTACGGAAGAACTTGATGCTAAAGGTCACATACCGTACAGACATGTATCCACATGGATTTCTCGACTCTCTATACTACAATCCCTCATCAGGACCTTATTGACCGTCTAAGTTCATTAATAGTATCTGTGTTCAAGAAAACTGATCGTAGATACATTAATGTCAGAAGCCATAAAGCATTCTTTAGCTCGAATATACACAAGAGATATCATTCATGATGTTTCTTGCTTATAGAGCGTTTCTTGAATTTCTCATTAAAATATCTATGTGAAATTTGGCATCAATAATATATCAGCAGCATATAGGTATTCCAATGGGTACTAATTGTGCACCCCTGTTGGCTGACCTGTATCTGTTCTCTTATGAATATGACTATATGCAGGCGCTTTCAAAAACCGATCCATTCAAAGCCCGTTCCTTCTCATTCACCAAACGCTACAGACGATCTTCTCGCTGTGGATAATCGCTATATAAATGACGCAGTGAAGGATATATATCCACCTTCACTGGATTTGAAGGAAACTACAGATAGCCCTACAGGCACATCTTATTTAGATCTCTACTTCTATAAAAATGAAGCGGGCATTCTCTCTCGTCGACTTTATGACAAAAGAGATGATTACAATTTCGACATCGTAAACTATCCCTTTCTGGATAGTAATATTCCAGTGGGACCTGCATATGGCGTATGCATATCTCGCTTAGTAGCATTTGCTAGATCCGGTGTTAAATGTGATGATTTTAATCAACGTCACAAAACATTGTTGCAGAAACTTATAAAACAGGGCTATTCCACCAAGCGCCTCCACTCAAAGTTTCTCAAATTTGGCGATACATATCGCATGCTGATAGCAAAATACGAACGTAGCGTGCAAGATCTATGGGGCTACGTTTCGTAACATGTGTCTAATTCCGCTTAACCCGGGGTTAGGGGCCGTATGAGCCCATGTACTTCAAGATCCTCATGGTACTCATATGAACAGTCACAATCAAAGCGTGACTGAGGTACATCATTTTAGATGACGACTCTATAACGAATATTATGGATTAAGAATACTGATCAGCGATACGGATTTGATATTTTGGAACATCATGATGTCTTGCCGGCATCATTGAAAATTGTTGACCGCTTCTCTTGCAGGAAACAAGCCTATGTTTATGTATACTTTTGTCTTTTTGAATTTGGTGCTAATACTGTTATATGGAAATGGAATAGGTCTTTGGATTATGGACGCGGATATTCTCTAATGGACGACGGCTGGATTATGAATGACGGACTAGACGCTTGTAATTCATTGTATGAATCAAGTGAAATGATTCCATGTTCTGAATCGCCTGTTGTCTATCGTAGCCTTTGTACGACCCACATTCAAGATGTCCGACATGCCGTAATGATGACGGTATATGTACCTGGGCCATGACTTGCGATGAGTGCAACCAATGGCCAGATGATTTCTTTCAGGCCTTTCTAAGCGGAACATAAGCCTCCGGTAATGTACAGGCGCCCCCTGGTTTCGATCGGCCCGAGAGTAATGTAGCCCTATGTGGGACGGGGCTACTACGAGGCCTGCCTCTGCGGCAGCTGGGGAATCTACATAGTAATCGATGTTGAAAATACACGAACGCCCAGGCCCCAGGCCCCGTTTCTATGAGAACAAGCAGCCAGAGGATGCTAGGTCCCCCGCCAAAATCGCAGCAATATTTATAAGCGCTGTCGGTTTCAGAAGATATTCATGAGGATGGCAACAGCTACTTCACAGGCGTAAGAAGCAGAGGGGTCTTTCCACCTTCCCAGGTTTTGAGATCAACTCCGAATGGCTGACTGAATGTTGATTGCTACTGTAATATATTTTCTTTACCATGTAGCATGAAAATTATGTAACCGAAATGCAACCCCAAGAGAACTCATGGCATATTATCTGCAAACTAAATTTGACAAGAATATGAAGGCATCCTCAACCTATTGCCCAGAAACCAAATTTAGACTTTGCCACAAGGAGTCACCACCTGTAGGTGCAAGCAGGCAAAACACAATTCCAAATGACATCTCATGTCATGGTATCGGCATGTGAACTTTGAGACTCTGAAGAGGGGTCCTCAAGTTATTGCCGGTACTAGATGCCCACCGGTGTTCATGTTATTTGGGGCGGGTCACATATGAATACAAAATTTGAGAATAATCTGATGAGCAGTTGCCAAATTATTGCCCGGAAACAAATTTTTCCACCAGGAGACGCCACCTGTAGGCAAATTTAAAAACCAAATTTAGATTTTGACACCAGGTGACGCCACCTCTAGGCGCAAGTCAGTGAAATGCATTATCAAGCGACATCTTATGTCACGGTACATTCATACAAAATTTGAGAAGAATCCGATGGTCAGTTCTCAAGTTATTACCCGGAAACGAATTTGTGATGTTGCCACCAGGTGGCGCCACCTGTGAGTGCAAGTGAGCGAAAGGCAATCCCAAGCAACAGCTCCTGGCATGGTAAATGCATGCCAAATTTGAGAAGAATCCGATGAGCCGCAACGTTTCTCATGTTACCCAGAAAGGTACATATGTAGGATATTTCAAAGAAATTCAACCAAGTGTTTCTAAGTTATCACTTGCAGCATGGAATAATGGAATGAACTCTAGTGGCGCCACCTCCGGGTGGATTTTGCTGAAACGCATCACCAACAGTGTTTTGTCGCAGGGAATGCATTTACCAAATTTCGAAGAAATCCGACAAATTGTTCGAAAGTTATCGCTCGCGAAGGATTTGAACAAACATGCATTAAAGATTGGAACAAGACCCAGTGGCGCCACCTACAGGCGGATCTTGCTGAAACGTAATACCAGCGACGTCTTGTCGCAAAGAATGCAGATGCCAAATTTCGGAGGAATCCGACAAAGCATTTAGGAGTTATCGCTTACGCAGTATTTGCACGGACATGCACTAAATATTGGAACAAGACCCAGTGGCGCCACCTACAGGCGGATCTTGCTGAAACGTAATACCAACAGACGTCTTGTCGCAAAGAATGCAGATGCCAAATTTCGGAGGAATCCGACAAAGCATTTAGGAGTTATCGCTTATGAAGCATTTGCACGGACATCCACGGACATGCACTAAAGATTGGAACAAGACCAAGTGGCGCCACCTACAGGCGGATCTTGCTGAAACGTAATACCAACAGACGTCTTGTCGAAAGAATGCAGATGCCAAATTTCGGAGGAATCCGACGAAGCATTTAGAAGTTATTGCTTACGAAGTATTTGCACGGACATGTCCGTGCATGCACGGACACATAGAAGCAAGACCCCAGTGGCGCCACCTACAGGCGGATCTTGCTGAAACGTAATACCAAGAGACGTCTTGTCGCAAAGAATGCAGATGCCAAATTTTGGAGGAATCCGAGAAAGCATTTAGAAATTATTGCTTACGAAGTATTTGCACGGACATGTCCGTGCATGCACGGACACATAGAAGCAAGACCCCAGTGGCGCCACCTACAGGCGGATCTTGCTGAAACGTAATACCAAGAGACGTCTTGTCGCAAAGATTGCAGATGCCAAATTTCGGAGGAATCCGAGAAAGCATTTAGAAGTTATTGCTTACGAAGTATTTGCACGGACATGTCCATGCACGGACACATAGAAGCAAGACCCCAGTGGCGCCACCTACAGGCGGATCTTGCTGAAACGTAATACCAAGAGACGTCTTGTCGCAAAGAATGCAGATGCCAAATTTCGGAGGAATCCGACAAAGCATTTAGAAGTTATTGCTTATGAAGTATTTGCACGGACATGTCCGTGCATGCACGGACACATAGAAGCAAGAACCATTTAAAGTCCCCTGGCCGCGTTGCGGCGGGGGACAAAAAGTTGAACCTACAGTACTCGCTGATTGGCTGGACTTCACCAAGAGCAAGGTCCTTGAAACAATCTGCCATATTGACAGAAATACTCTTCCCCAAGCAAAACAAGTACTGAGAAACCTCAATTCGCAAGAAGTTCTAGCAAAGCTCCAGAGTAAATTCGTCATAGTACCAGCAGACAAAGCTCCGAATAATATAATATTCATATGTAAATATTACTATTACCAGGTGCTGGTTAAAGAATTGAGTGTAGACATATCTTCATCAAATACGTCTACTTACTCCCAAACTGCATTTACTCTGGAAGATTTGTTTAACAATCACAAAATGTTTCTCAGGGAAAGGGGTATTTGTATTTCAGCCAATCATAACGACATACCAAACGTATACTGGACTCCCAAAATGCATAAATCACCATACAAAGCTCGATTCATAGCTGGTTCTGCACCGCCAAGCTTCTTTCAACCCAGTTGACGAGGGCCCTTCAGAAAGTAAAAGTATTCTGGGAAAGGTATTGCGCTACTATTTCTAAAAACTCTGGCGTTGAATGTATGTGGATATTAAAAAACTCAAAATATCTTACGGAAGAACTTGATGCTAAAGGTCACATACCATACAGACATGTATCCACATGGAATTTTTCGACTCTCTATACTACAATCCCTCATCAGGACCTTATTGACCGTCTAAGTTCATTAATAGTATCTGTGTTCAAGAAAACTGATCGTAGATTTATTAATGTCGGAAGCCATAAAGCATTCTTTAGCTCTACTACATACAAGAGATATCATTCATAGGATGTTTCTTTGTTTATAGAGTTGCTTGAAGTTAAAAATATCTATGTGAAATTTGGCAACACAATATATCAACAGCATATATGTATTCCAATGGGTACTAATTGTGCACCCCTGTTGGCTGACCTATATCTGTTCTCCTATGAATATGACTATATGCAGGCGCTTTCAAAACCGATCCATTCAAAGCTCGTTCCTTCTCATTCACCAAACGCTATATAGACGATCTTCTCGCTGTGGATAATCTCTATATAAATGCATCTTCACTGGATTAAGAATACTGATCAGCGATACGGATTTTATATTTTTGGAACATCATGATGTCTTGTCGGCATCATTGAAAACTGTTGACCGCTTCTCTCTTGCAGGAAACTAACTAGCCTATGTTTATGTATACTATGATTGTCTTTTTTGAATTTGGTGCTAATACTGTTATATGGATATGGAATAGGTCTTTGGATTATGGACGCGGATATTCTTTAATGGACGACGGCTGAATTATGAATGACGGACTAGACGCTTATATTGTAGGAAACTACACATAGCCCTATAGGTCCATCATATTTAGACTTATATCTCTACAAAAATGAAGCGGGCCTTCTCTCTCGTCGACTTTATGGCAAAAGTGATGATTATAATTTCGACATCGTAAACTATCCCTTTCTGGACAGTAATATTCCAGTGGGACCTGCATATGGCGTGTACATATCTCGCCTAGTAGCATTTGTTAGATCCTGTGTTAAAAGTGACGATTTTAATCAGCGTCACAAAACATTGTTGCAGAAACTTATAAAACAGGGCTATACCACAAAGCGCCTGCACTCAAATTTTCTCAAATTTGGCGATACATATCGCGCGCTGATAGCAAAATACTAGCGTAGCGTGCAAGATTTATGGCGTTTCGCAAATTGTGTCTAATTCCGCTTAACCGGCGGCTAGGGGCCGTATGAACACATGTACTTCAAGATCCTCATGGTGCTCATATGAACAGTCACAATCAAAGCGTGACTGAGATACATCATTCTCTAGATGACGACCGTTCAACGAATATTATGGATTAAGAATACTGATCAGCGATACGGATTTGATATTTTTGGAACATCATGATGTCTTGCCGGAACCATTGAAAACTGTTGACCGCTTCTCTCTTGCAGGAAACAAGCCTATGTTTATGTATGTTATGATTGTCTTTTTGAATTTGGTGCTAATACTGTTATATGGAATAGGTCTTTGGATTATGGACGCGGATATTCTTTAATGGACGACAGCTGAATTATGAATGACAGACCAGATGCTTGTAATTTCATTTCAGACTAGGGTAAATCATATAAGAAACAGACCAGAACGATACTGGTGAAGGGTGTCATCGAAGACGAGCGTTCCGTTATGACCAAGACGGTAGATGTGAAGGTCCCGATTTCCAAGTTACATTCGTATAGTCCGTCATTCAATATTCAGTCGTCGTCCATTAAAGAATTTCTGCGTTCATAATCCAAAGACCTAATTCATATGATAACATTAGCACAAAATTGAAAGGATCACCCACTGATGTGGATGGAAAGCAGGAAAGTGATCCATGTCTCATTTCGGTGAGCCAGATACTCCGGTCGCACGACAGAAAGTATCTTATGAATTTGGGCAGTCCGCAAGCACCACTGGGTCCTCGGCAATTTATTTGGCTCGGAATACTTAAGAATGGCTTCCTCAGCCTGGCTTGAGGCCTGGTTTGTTTGGACGGTCCCTTATATCCGGACAACATAGACAAACATTCTTGGTGCTTCCGGGTACTCTGGTCGTTTACCTCGCCCCCCCCCCCCCCCCCACCTTCCTGTCGAGACTGTGACAATGAACCTTCCAAACAACCAAACCACCAGAGATTGAGAATCCCGCAACGGCTTCCGGTAGCGGGTATGCCAAATCCTATGCCTACTACTGCATCGCATGTCACAGCTCCTTTACAACTAGACCAGGTTTATAGGCATCCAGCTATGGAAACAAGCCCGCTTCTGCACGGCGTGGCTCATTTACCAGCTCCCATTGGTGTACGAGAATCATGTCCGGAACTTTTACGACCGATGCGCCCTCCTGTTCCTGCTTCCGGTTTAAAAGTTCGTATGCCAGTTCGTAATCCATTACGTTATAGGATGCACTGGGCGGGTAAGGACTACGAACCTTCGTCAGGCCCTGCTTCCTGTCGGCTCTGATATATCCGATCCGATCCTGGCTGCATGCCATTCTTGTGGGAACGGAACAGCAGCGTGAGGAATTGCGGATTATCAGAGAGGCTTTGGATAAGGTTCCCCCAGTTGTACCGGAGGCAGTTATTCAGCCAACGAACTGGGCAGCTGAAACAGTGTATCCATTTTAGTATCCATTATGGCAAGAACCCCGGAATGATATTTAAGTGAATAACGATCGTGATTCCACATCGAATGAAAGCCCTGTTATTGATCCAGGGGTTTGACGACATTGATTTAATATCCGGCCTCCACGAACTTTATTCTGACCACAAACCCCACGTGCGGAGGGTTTTGATTCGGTATCAGGTTGGTCGCTTCCGGTTTCAAGATCGGTACATTCCCTTCCGCCCTTGACTGCCATGCACTCTCTTGTTCTGCGGATGTTAATGGATTTTGGTTTATTATGTTCCTCCGGAGCTGACACCCCACGCCCCCTCCCTTCAGCCTTAACGCCCGATTGGGACTGCCGATGTAGTCTCTTCTGGACTGGTTTCTGAAGGTATTCAGAAATCTTACGGATTTGTTTGCGAACACGACCGGTTTGGCACAATCTAGAGAGGTTTTGAAACTTGTGTCAGACTACCAGACTGCCTCTCTGTGGACAAGCTGAAATACAAAGCAGCGGCTGTTTTAGAGCTTCCGGTTTGGGACAGATCTCCCAGATTCTATTCACAGGTTTTTCTGGTCCCCAAAAAATTCACGTATGAGATGTGCATGGTCAAAAACCTTAAGCGCAATTACAAATATGTTTTTACTCCACCGCCACACTTCCGCATGGAGTCCTTCCACTGAGTTTTAGATCGACGACTCACAGAATTCCTATAAGCAGGATTTTGTCCGTAGCTCACAGCTAAGGAATGACTGCACGGAGTAGTTGATGGCAAAAGATAACGGAAAAGATCTCAAATTTTCTAAATTTATCTACAGTCAGGGCATTATTACACTGCTGTGACAGCCGACCTCTTGAAGTCAGCTCAGGACGTAACGCCAAGAAGTCCACTGCATTTACGTCCCTTGTTGATTCACATAAATGAACATGGGGACGAAGGCAGTTGAACCCGTGGATGCCAGTCACGCAGCTTTTCAAACAATGCCTCCAATGGTGGCTGGACATACTCAAAATAATACTTGAGGTAGCAAAAAACCGACGTAAAATGAAGATTGATTGATTGATCCCTCCTTCTGTTTCCTCCAACACATCGCCTGTTCACGGACGCATCTATGGAAGACTTGCAGCCGGTATCCGAGTTTTGGGTGATGGAGGGATCGCTCTTCCCACATAAACGGGTTGGAGTTTATGGCAGTGATACATGGCATACGCACGTGGTTTAGCGATTTGGCGGACACGAACCTGCTGATGGCAACGGAAAACAGAGGTTGCCTGTATCAACAAGTAGGGGGACTATATCAACAAGCAGAAGCACTATATCAACAAGCAGAGCGGACTCGCTATCGAGACGCAATCAGATACTTCATGCGGAATAGCAAATTCAACCAGACAGAGAAACAAATAGCGCATCCCTGTGATATGCATTTTCGCATATCCAAGTCGAACACTACACGTGTTGCCTTGACTGAAAATAACACACTATCTGATCGAAATAGGGTTTGGAGATGTCATAGCTCTGTTAATATTCCGTGGTCCATATTAGCAGAAGTGCAATGTATGACCTCTTTAGAGTTCAAATTTGATTGGCTATTCGAAAGAAATTAACATCAATACACCCACCACTTGCCATATTTGGAAATCACACAGGCAGACATAAAAAAAATCCTCGCTGCACGGTGTTGGCAAGCTCCCATTTTGATTGGCTATATGACATCACGTGCGTTTCCCGGTTTGAACAATTTACTCTATTCATTAGGTCAAGGTAAATTACAGAACGTTAGTGTAGTATTTAACTTGAAATGTGAAGATGGTGAGATGCCGCACTTAGATTTGTTCGCCATACGACAAAACAATCAACTCCCATTGCTCGTGTATCCAATCACCGTTGACATATGCAGTGAACGCACAATCGCAGGCTTGTTTTGGCATGGTCTTGCGAAGGTATTCCAAAAGATCCACGCACAAGCGTGCATCATATATCTCATCGTTTCGTGGTGGTCAGCACGGATGTGGTTCCCGGAAGTACTAGATCATTTGGTGGATGTACCAAGGCGACTTCCGCTAAGGCACAACCTTTCAATTCAGCCCAAATAGTCGATTTACGACCGCCAACCAGGACAGTTCCATTTTCACGTGTGCAAGTGCTCAAAGAACACTATGCTCACGCCGGATTTTCCGCGGATGCTGGTCGCAGCATGGTCCGATCCATCAGGCCTTCATCTTCCGCGGTATACCAATCAACATGGGCAGTCTTTGAATTATGGTGTGGTTCAAGTGGAATTAATCCATGTAAAGCCTCTATTCTTGATGTAGCAGATTTCCTTGTTGTATCTCTTTACGAGTGGAGGGCTGGTACAGACTAGTCGAATTGCGTAGCCTGTTCTTCTCGTTACTGGTATTATCCCCTCGGCTTATATTTATGACTAATCAAAATATCATTACACGCATTATCCATAACGTAATGTGATATATATGTTATAAACGCCGACATGTGACTGTCAAAGAGATTTTTCTCTGACAGTCCGCGCTAGGACGTTTTTGCCACTTTAACTATACCAACATGGCATCACTATACCAACATGGCATCACTATACCAACATGGCATCACTATACCAACATGGCATCACTATACCAACATGGCATCACTATACCAACATGGCATCACTATACCAACATGACATCACTATACCAACATGGCATCACTATACCAACATGACATCACTATACCAACATGGCATCACTATACCAACATGGCATCACTATACCAACATGGCATCACTATACCAACATGGCATCACTATACCAACATGACATCACTATACCAACATGGCATCACTATACCAACATGGCATTCCATGCAATAAGTGTTGAAATGAGGTTAAGTTCTACTGCGCAAATAACTTTCAAATCATTTCATGGTATTCATGTTATCACCCTCTGGGTAACAACCATCTTAATCACATTTCAAGTTAAATACTACTCTAACATTCCGTCATTTACTTGACCTAATGAATAGAATAAATTGTTCAGACTGGGAAACGCACGTGATGTCATATAGCCAATCAAGATTGGAGCTTGCCAACACCGTGCAGCGAGGATTTTCTTTGATATCGCCGGTGATATTTCCAAATATGGCAAGTGGTGGTTGTATAGATGTTAATTTCTTTCGAATAGCCAATCAAATTTCAATTTTAAAGAGCGCAACATTACACTCCTCCTAATATACACCACGGAATATAAAAAGAACTATGACTTCACCAAACCTAACCCAGAAACTCTGGCTGTGATAGGTGAATATAGGTAAGGGGGCGTGGCATTCCTAGCAACAACAACCTAAAAAATAGACTCCTTAGCCGATGTTTTTGGGCTACACCAAACCCGTCTTCTGATCAGATAATGTGTTCTGTTCAGCCAAGGCAACACGTGTAGTGTTCGAATTGGATATGCGAAAATGGGTAACAATACCTCATGTGAAGCTTAGATAGAGAAGGAAATTGCACGGTGAGATCTGGGGGAATTCTTCTCTGGTGATTCAGTGTGAACACAGAAAGCAATACGTGTTGAAATGAGGTCAGTTTAATTTCAATTTCTTTCTCGATACGCAGCGCGTCTGAAACATCAATTGAATCAGTTGTTTTCCCCATGCCCCCGGTCCACTCTCTAAATATTTTCGTTATCCCTGATACTAGGGAGCTGAAAATAATCACGCTCTATCTGATGATGTAACAATTACGTCATTTTCCCGTTTTAGGCCGATCTGTATGTTCGAATTTTCGATTCTTTTATTTATTTATTTATTTATTTTTTTGCAACTAATTACGCCAAAACCTGCATGATATATATTAGTAAATAGGTACGTACATGTATATGATGTGAAATAAAAGCTTTGCCCACTTTTATCTGCAGAAAGGCGAAAACTTCGAAGAAAAGGACGAAAACATCAGTTTTTTTGTCAACCTCGCCGCCATTGAAAAATGACCGCGGCAGTAGGTATGAAAGCATATTGACATGGCCTAATCTATATAGCAGGCTTTGAGTATAGCCCAATTGGGAAAGCGTTTTATCTCCGGTGTTCCACCAGGGGCGTATTGGTGCAGATAACTTTCGGTAGGTACCAAAGGCCCCTTTCAGTAATTTAGTAGTATACAAGATCTATTGGTTCACTAATAAAATATAAACAAAATAGTTTTTCAAACAAATATTCTAGAATAGTTGATCAATATATTATTCCAAATAATTGTGGGTGCCTTTGGTAAAAGTGAAACCGAGGCGACTACTTCCCGGAAGCAGCTCCTACCTCTAATCTTAAAGAGCGGCAGTTATTCAGAGGAGATCCAAACTCCGCAACCTGTAACCATCTGGGCCATCTATACGCGGTAAGACTGACCCTGGGATCGTGTGTATCCATTTCAGACTACTTTCGGCAACTGCTAGAGGAAATTTCCAGAAATCAATACCACGTGACTTCGTCAGCCAATCAGCTAAAGTCTACCGACGTAACCCCAACGTAACCCGCCATTTTCGAGTCATGTGATGATCTACTTGTTCAACATTACAGATCTACCACACCTCTTGGATGATACGAAAGTTATTCATGCCTATATATTTTGTAAACCCAGGCAATATGTGTTTCCGGGGTATGTATGAAAACCTGTAATTTATCAGAGCTTTCGAGTCTGTTCTCCGCCGGATGAAGGCCGAACAGAATCCGGTAAAACACCGGATATCGCTCCGCGATAATGGAGACACACGATTCGCAAGCCATCTTATGGATGGCGAAGTGTACGCAAATGCCAAACTCCGAACAGCGCATGTCAGCTGAACGACTATCGTCTGGCTACATTCCCTGCCCGCAATTGAAATATCATTAACACGCTCTCAGCGTGGAGATTACTCCGTGAATACAAACCTTCTTCTATCACTGTGATAACCTCATTAACAAAATATCTCCGAAAATCTGTTCATTAATAATCTTCGCTGATTTCACTGCTAACGAGTTTATGTTTGATTTTTGTTTGTGTTTCGCATGAATATAGTCCATGCGTATGGACTGCCGTAGTGTGTGATGCAATGGCAGTATTACTGACGGTGTAGGGGTGACAGCTTGTCAGGCGATCACATGTCGACTGTAATCAAAGCGCCGTGTTCTAATTAATTGTTCTAGATATGCTAAAGGTGCATGTTGTTATGACAACCTTTCTGTCATTTCAGGTCAGTTAGCGAATAAAACAATGCACCTGCTGTTTGTCACTCACTAACCTCTCCCCCTATACATCACTGTACTGTTTGAAAGGTCCTCTTTTCGAATCGAGAATTGAGCAATCGAAACATCAGTTCGCCAGTGTACTGTTTCATCTAGCTCCGGAGACCACATTCGACTGCGGTCAGGGGTGTATTTCCCCTGTGTGGATGGGGGAGATCAGACACTTTCCGGGAAGGGCTGTAAGACTGGATTTGATTTAGGCACGAGTTTGATCACGTGATTCGGGCCTCCCGGACGCTTCGTATCAGGCCTACATTGCCAAAGTAGTTGGATCCGCTCTGTTACAGATTCAGAATTTTCATCGACCCTACTTTCCCGTCAAATTCTCTGACCTCGAGACACCGGGAAGCATCGAGCGACCCGATCGGGAGATTTCGATGCGTGCTCGATTAAATCAATCAACTCGTGCGATTGAAGCAATGGCTCAGTTGCACATTATTCAGAGAACAAAGAAAAGCAGGTCTGTTCTCTGGCACGTGACTTCAGCTGATCTTTCTGCAACCTGTAACCATCTGGGTCATCTATACGCGGTAAGACTGACCCTGGGATCGTGTGTATCCATTTTTCAGCCTACTTTCGGCAACTGCAAGAGGGAATTTCCAGAAATCAATACCACGTGACTTCGTCAGCCAATCAGCTAAAGTCTACCGATGTCCTACTTGTTCAAAATTGCAGATCTACCACACCTCTTGGATGATACAAAAAATTTTCATACCTATATATTTTGTAAGCCCAGGCAATATCTGTTTCCGAAGTGGTTTGAAAACCTGTAATTTATCAGATTTCTCGGGTCTCTTCTCCGCCGGATGAAGGCCGAACAGAATACGGTAAAGTACCGGATATCTCTCCGCGATAATGGAGACACACGATTCGCAAGCCATCTTATGAGTGGCGAAGTGTACGCAAATGATCTATCTGGTCATGACTAAAATAATGTTATTCATATGTACTGTATGTACTGTCAAAGAAAGTGACATTATGCTTGGAATAATGTATAATTTGGCAAATTTCACATGAAAATATGTCATCTATCGCCAGTTCAAAATACAATTTCACGTTCGGCTATTTCCGTGTTGACGAAACATAGTCTCTCGCATAGAACGCACAAAAAGCCACCCGTGGGGAGCGTATGGCGATCATGTAGTGAGCCGGCTACGAAATAGTGCCGCTGATAAGCGAGAGATTCGGTGGCATTTTATTGTGAAATGAAGTTAATCTTAATCATAAGTACATAATACGTTCAAATTATACAAAGTATTTCTATGTTTAGTTGAATAATAGTAGTTGATGGTGTGGGGAGGCATAGTCAACCTCACAGAGTGCAACCATGTTGGAGAGAAGTTCTGCCGAAAATTAATAGTGCGCATGTGCGAAGGTGATCCTGTTTCCGCTCCCAGAAATCCTCTAGGCCAGAGGTCACTTCCGCAGCTAGTGAGTTCTGGGGCTAGATTGTTCAAAATATTTTCATGGGTTAATAGATATAGAAATGGCCAAACTGAAATTGTATAACCCAGTAGCTGATCAGCTGAAGTCACGGGTGAACAGACAGACTATTGTTTTGTGAATAATGTGCAACTGAGCCATTGTGATCCCAAACCGGACAACCCGAAAACCTAAAACAAATCTGGCATACCATTAGACTTTTTACACAGGGCCTACTGGAATATAACTATATCTCTCTTGGATACTGAAAGTCACAAACCGCTAAAAACAACAGCCTTACTTACTACGTAGTAAATCGGCTGCGCACATCTTGAGAAAACTATATTCCCTGATATATTTTTCGCCACAAATGAACCACCACGCTAGATAGCATTTTTTTCGCTCAAACATAAAAAAGTCAGTATACAATCGCCATTATTTTTTCGATATACCGCTGGCAGAAATTAAGCCCTTTCACTCGACACAATCAAACTGGCCCAAAGTTTCATTACCTACCAAAATTTTAAAATATTGTTTGGACAAGGTTTTTAATGTTGAATATTATAAAAACATTTTAAAATATATCGCCAACTATTTCTCGCCCAGTGAGGTATAATGACAATCAAATTTCACCAGAAGTCCCGATTATAATCTTATATCAATGGTGGTTTGTGACAGATGTATTGCCATTAATATTGCAGATGTCATGTTGTTTGGACACCTGTCGTCTGCAAATTTGTAAACAAAGGGTAGTTCCGGCAGACAGAATGCAGTTCAACTGTCCAATAATATAAATAATACTGGACACCTGTAATTATATGGAAAACAGTAAGAAAAATTATATATGTGTATGATAAGATAATTTACGTCCAGTCAAACAGTCACAAAGCTTCAGCGCTAAGTTTTTTCTCTGGTTCGGAGCACGAGAGAAAAGTTCACAGGTCAGATAGGGTTGACCTATATATGCGTACGGTACCGGTACCATTGAAAAGCTATTAAATCGGACAATTTTCATTGAGCGATCGCATGTATATCATGTATCGGATTGACACAATGAAAATGTTTGGATTCCTAACACATGTGGAGAGACCTGTATATTGATCTGACGAGATATCATATGAGAAGTTAATTATTTGTAATGGCCATCTGTTGAATGTATTTGTAAATGTTTTGCATTATAACAATTTCTTCTGGTCTCTGAACTATTTGTTGAATCTATGGTGGGTAGTAAATGCCAAAGCCTTTGCATTCTTCGAATTTGTTTCATTATGTTTGATACCCTATTTCTTCTAATTATTCAGCCTGTGAAACTTAAGTTCAGGCTACTGTGGAGAGAAATTCTGCAAACATTCTCCAAAGGACCAAGTATGTTTAGATGGGTAAATGGTCCCAGAACAGGTGCGGTAGAAGTGCCAAAAATAAAATATTACATATTCAAGAAATTGCTCAGTTAGCATGAAGTACAATATTATATTGTATACTCAGAAAAAGTTTCAAGGCACTGAGTCTCATCATCCTCCAATAACAGGGCCGTGAAGTACATGTATTACATATACGAGTTGTCAGAGCATTTCCATCATAGCTCTCTAGATTTGTATCTAATACCACTTATGCCGGTGCTAGGGGACGTGTGGTCATATCATCCAAGTTGTCACATGAACAGGTACAATAAAAGCGCACCTGAGATACAACACATATCACGAATCGTTAGATTCTTGGTGTGTGCTTTAGAATAGGTTAACCGGAAGACTATACTGTTAAGTCATGTGGCCCTGTCAGTATGTCGGTAACTCTTTCCACTTCCCTTATATGTGATGTAATTATATCGAATGACATATTTATAAATTAAGAATTTCCAGTTTTGCTTGTTTGTATAATCGATTGTATTCTCTGTGTAAGCCTTTCAAGGCATGTTCTGCTTGTTTTAGGAGTTGTTTTTCAAATCCTTCGAAGGTTTCCATCTCTGTACCCTAACCTGCTGGCGAGGATTTGGTATTACAGATTTTGCCTCAGGTCCGATCAACCTGTGAGTGATTTTTACCAAACATTAGTTGACACTGCAGGGTTAAAGCCTTAATATTTCAGTGCGAAGGCTATGTAAAATATGATGTGATGTATGAGAGACGTCTCACACTATTAATCTGACTAGTAGTTCAGCTCCTTTTATTAACATAGGGAGATCGCGTGCTCTTTCTATACTACTCATCGCGCACTACTCATCGCGCATGCGCAGTCGACCCATTCTACTGTAGGGTGCAAGCCTGGCCCATGGAGGTATTGAAAACCCCAGGTCTCTCGCCCCACTCTAACCCGCGCCACACCTATGCGACCCGCTGTGCAGTGAGTAAAGCGGAGTAGGAGGAGGAGGAGGAGGAGGAGGAGTAGGAGGAGAAGGAGTCGTCGGACACGCCACGGATTATACTAGGGAGATATAGTGCATTCGTGCAAAATCTCCAAGTTTGAGGCGAAAACATATTTCTTTCTAAATGAACATATGAAGATAAACGATAACCAGAACCAGCTTGATACAGCATACTCGCTGTTCCAATACGTAGTTGCAGACCAAATCTGGTTCTGGTTATCGTTTATCTTCATATGTTTACCAAGCCCGTAGGCTGGTTTGGCAACGGGAGGTGGGGGGGGGGGGGTTAGAGAACAATAAGAATTGCTTTCACCTCAGAATCAACTATTTTGCACGAATGCACCACACTGCCCTGTTACTCGAGAATCATGAAACTCAGTGCCTTGAAATTTTTCTAAGTAGTGTCACCGCCCCTTGTGATCTCTCTTGCCGGAGGCGTGTCGCGACTGACCAATCAGAATTGAGAAGGAAATATAATGTCGAATATAGTGAGTCGACCCCACTAGTAAGAATCCAGATTGACAGCTGTTTTAAAACTACTTCGAAACAGAGTTCCAAAGAGAGCAGATCAGTTGTAGGACTTCCTTAGAATCATGGAGGTCGGTTGTCTGTGATGAAAAGCCAGGAGAATCACCTCAAAGTAGACGAGATGTTTCGAGGGACTATTTGGTATATTTACCACTTATAAGAGAGGAAAGCCCGAGTATATTGTGAGCGGACAAACATCTTTAAATGTGTGCTGTGACACACATCCGGCGGATCATGGTTTACAGTTCCCCACAGCAATAATATGCGAGGTTGTGGGAGGTGTCATAGTGAAGCACCCGTGGGGGAACGTCCGACTGGACAGGTGTGGTATGGAAGGAAGGCTATGGGGCGCATGCGCAGTCGAGGTGTAGTAGCGAAATTGGGCATTTTGGAGGTGCGCAAGAGCGTATTCGAGAGATTGAGGGGCCATGTCGCATCCAGATAGGGCGTGTAGGGTCTCATATTGAAGCTCTCGCGGTGTAGACCACGACTTGAGGGATGTCCATGTCATCAGTGACGTCATTGGTGAGGTCCTTAGTAGGAGTAGTACCGAAAGAGGGCATTTTGGGGGTGCGTGGGGGTGTGTTTGAGTGATTGAGGGGCCATTCATGGTCCGAATGGGTCGTGTCAGGTGTCATAGTGAAGCACTCGTGGAGGAGCGTCAGACAGGACTGGTGGGTCGTGGAAGTAGATGCTATGGCGGGCTTGCGCAGACAGGGAATTGTGGAAAAAGGACATGGGAATGGATATTTTAGCCCTGAGATGGACCACTATTGGTTCGATTGGGGCGATGGAGATGTCATAGTGAAGCACTCGTTGAGGGGCCTCCGACTGGACTGGTGGGTCGTGGAAGTAGGGGTTATGGCGCATGTGCGTTATGTGCAGTGGTAAAAGTGCATTGGAATGGACGTTTTGGGGTCGAGATGGCTCAATATTGGTCCGAATGGGTCGTATCGGGTGTCACGTTGAAGCATTCCTGGGGGAGCATCCGACTGCGTATGCGCAGTAGAAAAAGAGCATTGGAATGCACGTTTTGGTGTCGAAATGGTTCAATATTGTCCTCCTTAATCAATCAAGGACTAAAGTCAGACTGGAAGTGATATGCGCCTGCGCACTCAGGGAGTAGTAGAGAAAGGAGAGATTCAGAAGTGAAAAGGAGCGCGTTTGGGGAGAGGAGGCCATGAGCGCTCTCGCTACCTGGTGAAGTTACCTCAGCGTATATGTGTAGGTGTGTTTGGTGGAGGGGGAGGAGGAGGAGGAAGTGGACGAGGAAGAGGAGGAGGAGGAATGTGGGTGAGTGAGTGAGTGAGTGAGTGGTCATATAAATTTGTTTGTAAACCATTAGCCTCAGGCTGTATCCAAACATGAGTGATGTCCTATTGAAGCTCGGATGGAGCCGGAATGGCGATGATACGCGTACACCCGCACCTTGGTGTACCCTATACCCTATGGGTTATACATGCTCTGATTTCAAACGCACGTTCACCAGACATTACGATATGATGCGACACCAGAAGAATATACATGGGATTGAAGACACCAAAGAGTCCACTGAAGCGGATGCTGAGAATATGCCAGCTGATTCTGAGAGTCCACCGACTGATACCGAAACAGAGACTGCTGAGAGTCTATCTACTCATACGGAGAGTTTGACCTCAGATAGTCAGCCTACATCCCAGGGAAGCGAAGAAGAACCTTCCTTCTGGGATCGTATTGTGCATGAATCTATTAATACTCACGCTGCGGCGATTAAAGACGCCGGACAGGATAACTTACAACAGGCATGCATCAAACTGCGCCCCTGCATCAGAAAAACAGCCATGGCTATCCATGAACGGTATAGCCTACTACCGTTTGAAATGAAAGGCGACCCCACGCACAGGTCCATCATGAAGAACAAGCGTCACTTGGAAGACGATATGGGATCATCACCCACCGAGGCCTTGCAAAATGCGATCAAAATGCTCAAACAGCTGTTCCATGACATGTTTCCGTTACAGTATCCTGGCCTGCCCGGCGACTATAAGAACAAATGGATCAGAGCGAACAAGAACTAATATGACAGATGCAGCGCCAAATAGCGTCTTCTGATTCGACAAGAGCATACTTGAATTGTAAACATATCCAACGCGGCTCCCCCAGCTTGGGTATGATGTAACATTGGGGAGAATGAACTGTATCAAAACTTGTGAACGAGTTGATCTTTCTTTCTCTATTTTGTCTGCATCATGGCGTCTAGGCGTTATGCTAGAGCGTTAAGGCGTTAAGATAAAGCGTTAAGGCGTTAGCATAAGCGTTAAGGCGTTAACATAGGCCTTAAGGCCTTGGGTGGGATTCCCCTTCTCTCGCTGCAAGTGTTGCTATGCATATAACCTTAAAGTGTCCGGGGCATAGTCAGCACCTCTGAATCTCCCATTTCTCTACTACTCATTGTGCATGCGCACGCGTATCACCACGATTCTGGCTCTACTCGATAAGAGCTTCAATAGGACAATACTCATGTTTGGATACAGACTGAGGCTAATGGTTTAAAAACGACTTTATATGACCACCCACTCACCAACTCACTCAGCCGCATTCCTCCTCTTCCTTTTCCTCCTCCTCCACTTCCTCCCACTCCACCACCACACACACCTACACACATACGCTGAGGTAACTTCACCAGGTAGCGAGAGCGTACATGGCCACCTCTCCCCAAACGTGCTCCTTTGCACTTCCGAATCTCCCATTTCTCTACTACTCTCCGAGTGCGCAGGCGCATATCACTCCCAGTCTGACTCCAGTCCACAAGTGCTTCACAAGGACAAATCACACGACACATTCGGACCAATAATGAAACGTTTCGACACCAAAACTTCCATTCCAGTGCCCTTTTTCTACTGCGCATGCGCAGATGGACAATATTTCGCACTCATCCGGTCGGATGCTCCCCGACGAATGCTTCAACATGACATCCGATACCACCCATTCGGACCAATATTGGGCCATCTCCACCCCAAAGACGTCCATTTCAGTGCACTTTTACCACTGCGCATGAGCGCCATATCCCCTACTTCCACGACCCACCAGTCCAGTCGGAGGCTCCTCCACGATGCTTCAATATGACACCTCCTGCGCTCCATTCGGACCAATAGTGATCCATCTCGGGGCTAAAACATCCATTCCCATGTCCTTTTCCCATAATTCCCTGTCTGCGCAAGCGCGCCATATCATCTACTTCCACGACCCACCAGTCTTGTCGGACGCCACGAGAGCTTCACCGTGACACCTGACCCGACCCATTCGGACCAAGAATGTGTCCATCAATCACTCAAACACACACCCACGCACCCCCAAAATGCTTTCGCTACTACTCCCACTGATGACCTCACCAATGACGTCACTACTGACATGGACATTCCTCGAGTCGTGGTCTAGACCGCGAGAGCTTCAATATGAGATCCTACACGCCCTATTTGAATGCGATATATCCCCTCAATCTCTCAAATACGCCCTTGCGCACCTCTAAGCATAAATCACACGACACATTCGGACCAATAATGAAACATTTCGATACCAAAACGTCCATCTCAATGCCCTTTTTCTACTGCGCATGCGCAGATGGACGGTATAGTCGGTATTCCACACTCATCCACTCGGATGCTTCCCGACGAATGCTTCGATATGACACCCCGTACGACCCATTCGGAACAATATTGGGCAATTTCTCCCCCAAAACATCCATTCCAATGCACTTTTATCACTGCGCATGCGCGCCACAGCCCTACTTCTACGACCCACCAGTCCAGTCGGAGGCTCCTCTACGAGTGCTTCAATATGACACCTCTCGCGCTCCATTCGGACCAATAGTGGTCCATCTCGAGGCTAAAACATCCATTCCCATGTCCTTCCCCCATAATTCTCTGTCTGCGCAAGCGCGCCATATCATCGACTTCCACGACCCACCAGTCCTGTCTGAGATTCCTCCACGAGTGCTTCACTATGACACCTGACACGACCAATTCGGACCAAGAATGTATCCCTCAATCACTCAAAGACACCTCCACGCACTCCCAAAATGCTTTCGCCACTACTTCTACTGATGACGTCATCAATGACGTCACTACTGACATGGACATCCCTCAAGTCGTGATCTGTACGCCCTATTTGAATGCGATATAGCCCCTCAATCTCTCAAATACGCCCTTGCGCGCCTCCAAAAAGCCCACTTTCGCTACTACTCCTCGACTGCGCATGCGGCCCATAGCCTTTCTTCCATGCCACACCTGTTCAGTCGGACGCTTCCCCACGGATGCTTCACTATGACACCTCCCATGACCCATTCGGACCAATAGTGGTCCATCTCGACCCCAAAACTACCACCCCCGATCTGCCTATAGACTACGCATGCGTCATCAAAACTTTTCAACGAAAGTCAAGCCATGGCCACGAGACCCCTCCCATCGTCTTGTACAGGGTGACACAGAGAAAACAAGATGCCATACCTCATAGTAAAATCCACAAGAACAAGAATGACCACCCCAATACTCCTACCTCAGACATGCATTCCCCGAAGATGTCAATTAACTGAAGGCCTAATAATCGGACATTTTAACATTGAAATGACACAATTCGTACCTATTTAGAAATATTCGAACCCGGCTACCAACAAAGTTATTGCTCCGTCAGAGTTGGCGTTCTTGCGTCCCGAGTGTATAGATGGCGCTACGATCTTAAATTTCACCTCATCCGGAGTATCGGGGAATTTTTTCAAACGGACGCCATTTTCTTCTACCGATATTATAAAAATGGACCTGCACAGATGTTTTTTTACCTTTTGCGAGCGATTGTACTATGCTATATTATATAAAACTAACGAGTCAAAGTATGTATCAAATGCATGCACACCACGGAAGACAACATGTTGAGATTTGGTGGTCCCCGATGACGTCATCGCTCTAAATCTGGACACGGGGAATCTCTGTGGAGAAACTCTGTGGAGAAACTCATTACGTCAGTTCTATTTATAGATCACCCGAATTGAGGAGTAGAACGGTACAACCTTCACGGTAATACTGCGTACTATAAAGGAGTCTCAATATATTCAGGCGTTTTTCGTGGCTATACGGATCGACCACACCATCGTGTATTCATCCATATCCGCATCACCTCATCGCGGATGAAAACCGCGGAGAAATACTTTCCCGGGGTCCTTTCCGGTCACGTAACCGGAAGTGCCCTTTTGCCGGTGTGATGGATAAGAATGTCCTGGTGATTAGTGTCCCTTTTCATATCTTTTTCTATTGGAACTAAGGACGGACACTTGTCCCCAAAGTGGAGAAAATTGTCCTGCCTGGGTTAGAAGATAGGAGCCGGACACTCCTAGCCACCGGACATTCTTAGCCTCCACACGGGAACTATAGTGACCTTGACCTCCACGTGACCTCCACCATTAGGTCACGAAAGTAGGTCAATATGTGTCCAGCGACCTTTTCTATACTACTGTTAAGTGCGCACGCGCAACGGTTATGATGTCACTTCCGGTCCGTGGAGTAGTGTGGAAAGCGCAAATTGGCTCGTATAGGCAGGTGTGGAGCGTAATACAGAAGCAATGGAGTGAAAGACATGGAAGTAAGTTTCACTACACAAAACGAGATCCCTGGACCGAGGCCTTCTCACTATAATTCGAGTATAACAAGCAAACTGCGTATACGTAGGATCGAGTAGACATGCGCTCCAGGTATGAAGCATGATACGGAGAACAACGGAGTGATGACACATGAGACTTTCATTTAACGAGATATCTGGAGCCTGGCATTCCCAATAGAGTAGTATAATAGATACGTGGTTACCCTAATCATAAATCCAGAGGAACTTCCCCTTGGGTGTGTGGGTGTGTGTGTGTGTGCGTGCGTGTGTGCGTGTGTGTGTGTGTGTGTTGAAACGAGATGATGCCCAGACTTAAAGAGTGTTGACGGGCATCTGAACGCTTCAACGCTCCAGGTCTCAAAAAACTGGAGGATGAGTGGACCTGAATTATTGAGATGTCCGCGTCAGTTTTGGCGGTTGTGTGCTTCTTTCGCCGCCCATCAGCGCGATGCTTCATACTTATTTGTATTACATGTTTTGTATTACATCTTTATAAGTACTATATTTTATAACAATAATCAACAGCGGTTGTGTGGACGAATAATGTTCGCTTTATAGCGCTCTAAACATCTATTTTAGAACTGGGAAAATCCAAGATTGTGCCTTGATAAGTTAAATCCCCAATACCAATAACCAATGAGAACAGCGGGATGCCACCTGTCCAGACCTCTCTGGTGGGCCGGCATCTGCGTGCCCATGCGCAGTCGGCCTATGCTACCCTAGTGGGAATGCCAGGCTTCAGTCACTCGTTTATTGAAACTTACATGTCTCTTACGTTCCGCTCCGCAAAATTGACTGTCAAATTTCAATTTTTGATTTTGAGAAACCGAAAATAAAAAAAGAACATTGAAAATTGACTGTCAAATTTCAATTTTTGATTTCGAGAATCCAAAACGTAAAACAAAAATTGAAAATTGACGGTCAAATTTCAATTTTTGATTTTGAGATTACAAAAACAAAAAACGAAAATTGAAAATTGACTTTCAAATTTCAATTTTTGATTTTGAGGAATTTAGGGGGAGATAACTCTGAACAATTTTTCGTGGAGCATGTGGACCTCACGTGACGATCACGTGATCGTAGAGGTCAAGGTCACTACAGTTCCCTCACTTGACCGGAAGTGAATTTTGGGGCATGTAGTCTCCCGCGGTGATGCGGTCTGGCGGTGATGCGGTCGCTTCCGGTTCCGGGAACAAGCCTCCGCGAAGCGACAGTAGTCCCGAGACTTCAAATATGCAGGTTTTCGTGAGAATCCCCGGAAATGTCCCGCAATGTCTGGGAATCTTCGGTCATCTCCGAGAATATCCGGTCATCTCCGGCAATGTCCGGCCCTCTCCGGGACAATATATAGCCTTTATCCGCCCTTCCGAAGCATCAATGGAATGCACAGGGTCCTCGACAATATTGCCATCTATTTGCCTAGCATAAATGGCCAGTGGGGAACCCTCAGTTTCTCCATACAGGTTCTCCCAAAACCGTATTGGCACGAAAAAAATACATGAATCCATGGGAAGTAAGACTTATATTAATAAAGATAACCTATAAGGTGTTGGACGATGTGATTATGACCAGTCTAGCATCCGTGCGACCCCAGGGTCGAGCGTTTATTGTCCAGTATATCTCCGCACAAAAATAAACAGCGCTTGCTGTGGGGGTTCCCCTTTTGACATCACGACATCGATCGTGCTGCCCTCTAAAGGCAAGGAAGACAACTCTGACTTGGGCGAACCTTCTGCGGCGCAAATTCCGGGTCATCTCCCCTGATTCGAACATTGGCATCTATACGGGAAATGCCTGTATGGGGTATAGGGGTGGTCATTTTTTTTGTGGATTTTACTATGGTTGTGGGATCTTGTTGTCTTCGTCCCGAGCTGTAGAACACGATAGGAGGGGTCTAGAAGCTAAGCGGTGAATTTTTTTGAAAAGTTCAGGGAGGTCTGATGGGTTGGATAGGCCCATAGTGGACGATGTTTGGCCCACTGGGAAACCCACAAATGCTCATTGCGGTATGGGTTGTGGGATCTTGTTTTTCACGCCTCACCACGTAGAACACGATGGGCGGGGTCTTGAAGCTAAGCTATGAATTTTTTTGAAAAGGTCACTGTGCGAATGCGTAGTGGGTAAATAGCGCTAGGGTTTGGGGCGAGAGGGGCCCCTAGTGGTCCGATTGGGTCGAGTGAGGTATCATTGTAAAGCATACGTGAGGGAGCATCCGATGGGAGGAGTGTGACGTGGAACTGACCCCATTCTGCTCATGCGCAGTAGACAAAGAGTATGGAAATAGACGTTTCGGGGCGAAGAGGGGCAATATTCGTCCGATTGAGTCCTGGGAGGTATCAATGTGAAGCATACGTGAGGGAGCATCCGACGGGAGGGTGTGACGTGGAACTGACCTCATTCTGCGCATGCTCAGTAGACAAAGAGTATGGAAATAGACGTTTTGGGACCGAGGTGGGCCTCTAGTGATCCGATTGGGTCGTGGGAGGTATCAATGTGAAGCATACGTGCGGGGGCATCCGACTGGATGGGAGTGACGTGGAACTGACGTCATTTTGCGCATGCGCAGTAGACAAAGTGTATGGAAATAAACGTTTTGGGACCGAGGTGGACCCCTAATGGTCCGATTGGGTCGAGTGCGGTATCAGTGTGAAGCGCTCCTTCAGGGCGATCAAGTCATGGGTGGTGCATGTAAAATTAGGATTTGTCTCGAAAATATAAAAAGCGGAACACGGACTTTACACCTAAACCATGGAGAATCATGTCTATTTTGGGGTCAAAATGGTCCAAATGAATTCCCAGAGTGAGTGAGTGAGTGAGTGAGTGAGCGAGTGAGTGAGTGAGTGAGTGAGTGAGTGAGTGAGTGAGTGAGTGAGCGAGTGAGTGAGTGAATGAGTGAGTGAGTAAGTGAGGCGTGCCCAACGCCGGTGAGGCGTGCCCAGCGCCCGTCTTAACGCATAGACGCACTAACGATGGTGAGTGAGTGGGTGAGTGAGTGAGTGAGTGAGGCGTGCCCAACGCCCGTCTTAACGCGTGGACGCACTAACGATGGTGAGTGAGTGAGTGAGTATAAGGTCGTTTAGGAGTTTAGTATTTTTTGCGGACATATACTGGACAATACACGCTGGTAGACTGGTCATAATAACATCGTCCAATAGGTTATCTTTATTACTATAAGTCTTACTTCCCATGGATTCATGTATTTATTTGTCGTGCCAATATGGTTTTGGGGGAACCTGTATGGAGAAACTGAGGGTTCCCCACTGGCCATTTATGCTAGGCAAATAGATGGCAATATTGTCGGGGACCCTGTGCATTCCATTGATGCTTCGGAAGGGCGGATAAAGGCTATATATTGTACCGGAGAGGGCAGGACTTTGCCGGAAATGACCGGATATTCCCGGAGATGACCGAAGATTCCCGGACATTGCAGGACATTCCCGGAGATTCTCACCAAAACCCGCGTATTTGAAGTCTCAGGACTATTTTCTCTTCGCGGAGGCTTGTTCCCGGAGCCGGAAGCTACCGCATCACCGCCGGACCGCATTGATCACCGCGGAAGACTACATTCCCCAAAGGTCACTTCCGGTGACGTGACGCAACTATAGTGACCTTTACCTCTACGATCACGTGATCGTCACGTGGCCTCCGCATGCTCCGCGAAAAATTGTTCAAACAGAGTTATCTGCCGCTAAATACGGTCTCAGCGGCGTTTTACTACTACTGAGGCTGTACTGTGCCAGGATTTTCCGCGATTGAACGAACCAGCTTTTCTTAACAAAGCCTTTCATGAACACTTGGCGAATCGCGCCTTCACACGGTACGGAGTTTTGGTTCCTGATGATACCCAGAAGTATGGTGTTCTATTTGGGGCAATTTTGCGTCGCGTGGCGCCTTCTAGAAACTCGCCACTCGCCACGCGCCGTGAACCTCTCCGGCGCGCGGCGACTGGCGACTTTCTGCTATCTCTTAACCTGCAAAAACTCGCCAGTCGCCACCCGCCGTAAAACACGGCGAGTTTCGCTCTATCTCTTAACCTGGAAAAACTCGCCGCGCGCCACTCGCCGGACAAACCACGGCGCGCGGCGACTGGCGACTTTTGACTTCTGGAATTCTCAGGACTTTTTCTCAAGTGCGCATGCCCGAGGAGCATCAATTATGCAGTTCCAATATCATAAATCACAGTCGCGATCTCATAGAATTTGAGGAAGTAAAAAAAATATGGAAACTGTTGAACGAAATACGTCTTTTCATCTTTAAAAATAGGGTCTTGATAGTTTGTAGGGTTTATGATACAGGAAATATCAACCCAACAAAGAGCCGCTCTATGGATTAAAACAGCAATAAAGGATCTCTTATACAAAGATATCGCCCGTTTTTCGCATAAAACTTACGAAGAGAGAAATTCAATCATCCAGAGAAAATGTTAGCATTATTTCTTACTTTTTTAATCAATATGACGATGACGCTCTATTCGCTTTCTTAATATTTCATACAGCATATTAGTTGACGTTGCTTTTATCTTGTAAAACAAAATTCCCGCCTCGAGTGCTTTATTGTATCTTAAATAAGGAACAATTTCAAGGCGATTCATTCTGAATTGAAACGATATGCTGTTTTATAAATATATATAGGCACTTATATAAAACGACTGAAAAAAACGATTGAAAATGTTGTCTTGGTGTTAACTTCTTAAAATATACCAGCAGATAATAACGAGAGTATGCAAGTTCTGCACAGAAACGGATAACGAGTATTTTAATAAAACAATATCTGCACATTTGACAAAATTAGATTGCCCTATATGGGTATTGCATTAAAAAGAACTTGCTTCAAAAAACAACTATATTAATTATTACAGATAGCTTACATCTTCAAAATTAGTCACATAGCATCAGATGTAGCTGGAGAGTTCATTCATTAGAAATTATGTATATTTTTGCACGAGGAAGAGATTTAAAATTATATTAAATGACAGCATGTTTCGAACAAAATATTCCGATAATTGATGCTCCCCGGGCATGCGCACTTGAAAAAAAGTCCTGAGAATTCCAGAAGTCAAAAGTCGCCAGTCGCCGCGCGCCGTGGTTCATCCGGCGAGTGGCGCGCGGCGAGTTTTTCCAGGTTAAAAGATGGAGCGAAACTCGCCGTGTTTTACGGCGGGTGGCGACTGGCGAGTTTTTGCAGGTTAAGAGATAGCAGAAAGTCGCCAGTCGCCGCGCGCCGGAGAGGTCCACGGCGCGTGGCGAGTGGCGAGTTTCACTACAGTCAAAAGTCGCCAGTCGCCGTGCGCCGTGGTTCATCCGGCGAGTGGCGCGCGGCGAGTTTTTCCAGGTTAAAAGATGGAGCGAAACTCGCCGTGTTTTACGGCGGGTGGCGACTGGCGAGTTTTTGCAGGTTAAGAGATAGCAGAAAGTCGCCAGTCGCCGCGCGCCGGAGAGGTCCACGGCGCGTGGCGAGTGGCGAGTTTCTAAAAGTCGCCACGCGACGCAAACTTAGCCCAAATAGAACACCATACAGAAGCATGTTTAGGATCATGTGGATACGGTGTTCGATTGGAAGGACACACAGGAGGATGAATGGAGATGGTTCTGACAGGTAACGATGAGAGTACTTTCAGTGTCTTTCGAAAAAAGACTTCTAGTTTCTCGATATCAGATTGAGTTAGTAGCAGCGTCTCCATTCCGTGTAGCAGGATAGGTATTATGTGGGTTTCTAGAAGATGGATAGCGCCGACAGGATTCTGGCCATTCTTCTCATGGAGATCAGCTCCAATAAGTGAGTAGATTGCTCAAAGCGCCTTCTTCGTGTTTCCCTCAATTGTGAGTTTCGGGTTAATTTCCCCATCTCGCCGTAGACCTAAATACATTGCCGATTCAGGCAAAGGAAGTTTCTGATCGTTAAGTTCCATGTTCAGTTCACCTATTTGGGTTTTCCAAATAAGACTATCTTAATTGTAATCGGTAGATATTTGGAGCATCGATTGTAGGTTTGTAGCAGCAAGCGCAACCTCATCTGCACAGCCTCACAACAGGGTGTTGTTCCATGGCAGTTTATATCATGGTACAAAATATTTACAGGCATCCTATAAATATTTTATACCATAGTACAAAATTACGAATTGTGGCAGGGATGGCCAACCAAATGTTCAATAAATATCAGCATAATAAAACATCTTGTAGGGGCTGCATGCAACCACCTCGCTGGGGGTCTAATAACACCCCAGCCACCAGTCAGATTGTTGGACCGGATTCGGGGCCTTCGCGCACATCGCCGGAAGTGACATCATATATAGTAAAATAGATGTTTAACGAAAATTTTGATTACTTTTCAAGTCTGCATAATACCTCCGTTGACCTAGCGTTAAAAAGAATTATCTGGAGATAGTTTTCCCTGTTTATCTGGACAGAGCATATGAAAAGTAGTTCGCTCATGTGCAACACTAAAGGAGTCGTTTGGTCGGATTCAAACTGAACCGTGCGTTGGTTGGTCGACCTGTAACCATTTCGGTCATCTATACGCGGTAAGACTGACCCTGGGATCGTGTGTATCCATTTCAGACTACTTTCGGAAAACTGCAAGAGGGAATTCCCAGAAATCAATACCACGTGACTTCGTCAGCCAATCCGCTAAGGTCTACCGACGTAACCCCAACGTAACCCGCCATTTTCGAGTCATGTGATGATCTACTTGTTCAAAATTACAGATCTACCACACCTCTTGGATGATACGAAAGTTATTCATACCTATATATTTTGTAAGCCAAGGGAATATCTGTTTCCAAGGTATGTATGAAAACCTGTAATTTATCAGAGTTTTCGAGTCTGTTCTCCGCCGGATGAAGGCCGAACAGAATCCGGTAAAACACCGGATATCGCTCCGCGATAATGGAGACACACGATTCGCAAGCCATCTTATGGATGGCGAAGTGTACGCAAATGTTGGTTGGTTTCCCCTATACGTCATAGCAACGTAGTAAAGGTCAACTTCCGCTATTGGAGGCAGGGATGTTATTGGAGCCTGCGAAATGGAGCATGCGCTGTGGGGAGGTTGGGCTGTATGACGGGGCTAATTTTGCACAACCGTGGCAATAAGATTCGTCTGTGAAAAGTTTATTCTATCGATCAGCGTGGCTTACCTGTGTGTTTAATGGATTAATACTCACCCTTGGGGACGATAACAACAGGGAATGTAGAATTGTGGGTGTAATGACATAATACCTCATAGACTCAATTGTCGGGTATTCAACTTGGGATTAAATATTTCTGGACATTTAACACACATCTTTGGTCTTAAACACATTCTATGACACGATAAGTTGCTTTGTGATTCTTGTGGAATAGCTGAACTCTGCCACCTGTCTATTGAGGCTTTGGCTATATTCTTGTTTGTTTATAGCGCAGTTGGGCGTCGGGGCGTCGGGCCGCAGATTTAGTTTTCACATGTGTTGGTCTCGGGCTAATGCGTTGTTAAATCTGACATTGGCTCTACCTGAGCTAACCAATGATAGAAGCTCTTGTTTCTTTTTCCACCAAGACTCGTTTTTGCAGTGTAGTGTCGGTTTGAAGCAGCTAATTGCCACAAAACTTCTCATCACTAGTGGGACAATCTGTCCGTCGATACAACAAACAAAATCGCATTCGATCGAACGGTGGTTCAGAGTCTACATTCCCGTATATTGAGGTAAGTCATTAATATTGAAACATATAGAGTTGCATCCGACTTCAAGTTTTGAAATTTTGAAACATCAGCCTTTGAAACATTCAGGGTATTCGGAAATGAAACCATATAGAAACGCGGAAACAGAAGTCATGAGACGAATATTCAAATGAAATTATATTTTTGATTATTTGCACGTCTATGTATTTAGTTAAAGGGTAACCCAATGCAAGCAAACCGGCCACAGAAACAGCTAATTGCCACAAAACTTCTCATCACTAGTGGGGCATTTTGTAGAAGGAAATTCTCTCTTTAGTTCGGTACAACCTTAGTATTTCTCCGTTATATTTCAAAGATAATTTCAAGGAAAAACTATTCTATCCGAAATATTGCGACATATCTGTCGCAAATAAATTATACACAACAAAATTCAAATGAAAAATAATCCATCTCCATTAAAATGCCGACATGAGCAACATTACACACGCAACAAAACGGACCAACAAAACATGCATTGCGCTGCATATCAAATAAACTGGTAAACATTTTATCAATTCCAACAATTTTGGTTGTCCGTAATCGATATCAAAATGGCATAATCCCCATGATTTTGAAATTCATGCAAGCATGACCACACTTGACAATACGATTTAGAATTAACGCTATATCCATTAATAAGTATAAGGCCCATGAATTATTCATTGATGGATAAAGGGCTTTATTTTGATACTAAGTTTGTTACATAAAATTACGTTTCAATGTCGTTTTGCTTGACCCGACCAAAATCGCCAAGATCGAGACGGATCTAAAATTGAATATGGCAGACAAATCCGGATGTTCCGTTCAAATATATATAAGAAAACTTCCATTGAAGACTGAGCGAGAGCAATAGAACAGCTGTTCGATTGTCCTCCCTCGGCTGACTGATTGATTGGGGGCAAGATCTGTATGGTTTAATATTGCCGAAATTTCGATTTTAAACGCCGGTCCGTCTGTCCCCTCGTCTATATGCGAGACAGTTTTCTATCTACAGTTCCAATTTTTGGTGAGTGGATACCCCAGTGGGAGACGATGTGTCGCGTACCAAAATGGAGGTCAGCGGACAAAGGGAACTGCATGAAATAAAAATATAGCAATCATTCAACCGTTCTTGTCCGGTCTATATCTGTTACAATTTTCTATCCACATATGCAATTATTTTGTGAGTGGATACTCTAGTTGGAGACGAGGTGTTTCGTACCAAAATTGAAGTCGAGGACAAAAATGTAAAAGATCACTGTGGCGTATAAATCAGGAAATCTTTGAAAACTGCTACTTTTCTGGAGTGGATTGGAGGAAAAGATGTGTCGCATACCAACACTGAGGTCAAGGTCAAACGGTCACTAAATGACACATTTTGTTTGTGTCAGATACATAAGGGGGAGACGATGTGTCACGTATCAACATTTAGGTCAAGGAAAGATCAAGTTCACTGTTGAGGTCAATGTCAAAGGCCAAGGTCACTGTGATCCCAAAATCAGGAAATCATCAATGTCATCAATAATCGCTATTGTTTTTGTCAGTAGATTTATTATATATTAGGGGAAGACGAGGGGTCACGTACCAACATTTAGATCAATGTCAGGTCACAGTGCCCCAAATCAGGAAATTTTTGGTGTCCGTATAGACACATCGGGGGCGTGGGGGGGGGGAGACTTGTCGCACACAACATTTTACTTACTGAAACCTCACCCACTCACTCACTCACTGATACCTCATTGCCTAACACCTCACCACTCACTGATATTTCACTCACTCACTCACTGACACCTCTCATTGAGACCTCACTGACACCTAAATCACTGACACCCCAATGAGACCTCACGCATTCACTGACACTTCACTCACTCACTCACTGACACCTCGCTTACTGCCACCTCACTCACTGACACCTCACTCACTCACTGAAAACTAACTCACTGACAAATCACTCACCCGCTGAAACCTCACTCACTGAAATCCCTCACTGACACCCCACTGAAACCTAACTCACTGACAAATCACTTATACACTGAAACCTCACTCACTCACTGAAACCTCACCTACCGACACCTCTGACTGAGACCTCACTCCCTGACACTTTACTCAGGGACACATCACTTATTGGCACTTCCCTCACCGACAGCTCACTAACTGAAACCTCACTCACTCACTCACTCACTGAAACCTCACTCACTCACTGAAACCTCACTCACTGGCACCTCATTCACCCACCCACTAACATCTCACTCACTCACTCACTCATCACTCACTCACTGAAACATCACTGACTCACTCAATCACTGACACTTCACACTCACTGACACTTCACTCACTGAGCCCTCACTCACTGAAACCTCACTCACTGGCACCTCGCTCACTCACCCACCCACCGACACCTCACTCACTCTAGAAAGCTCACTCAGTGACACCTCACTGACTTCCACCAAGACATGATTTGTTAATGGTGCGGCGCCGAGCCAGTAGCCACTGTCTTATATTAAAGAGGGTAATTTATTACGATGAACGGGCTTTAATTGACTTTAATGGCCTCAATCATCTGTAAATTTAAAGCTGCTTAGATTAGTTCGTTTTTAGAGCCATTCATTTGGTTTGAAAAGTATATCGAAGGATCAGAAAGTTCAAATATTTTTATAAGAAGTTTGGAATTCATTAGATAGGAAATTTGAAGACAAATCTAATTCCCTGGATGAACAGCCTCGGCAGATATATATTATACCTCGTTTTGGTTTTTTAAACCGCTGAATATATCTTATAAAACTGTTTTATTCAAATTATCATCGCTAGAAACTAAATTAATTTGGAAGTCCCGATATTCTACCATAACCCGTTTCACGCTCCAGTGCACCCACACACCCTCAACCCGGATATCTACAGTATTCACCGCAGTTCTTTTGAAGTTTCACGAATTGCCATCCCATGTAATTATTTCCAACTGTAGGTTGTCAATATCTATGGCTACATTTTCCTTCTTCAAAAAAGATTCTCACATCAATCTTATGTACTTATATCATAAACATAATTTATGTCATTTAGTCAGTTCAAAACTTTCCCCCACGTGTTAGCATAGGGACAGCTATGATAACCAAACTGAGAGCTACTCGCGCACTGGAACGTGACGTACAGTAGGATATCGGGACCTTCCGTTTTCATTTGTTCTGCATTGTATTCCAATTTTTTCCATAAACGATGTCACATAAGTTAACTGTTGAACCCTCTCTTCCAGTCCTTCGTGAAAGTTGGTGATGGCAGCAATTCAAAAGTACCCGGTAAGTACTATACTATTGATTACTATACTCTAGTCTAATTATTACTATAGACGCAAATATAATGTATTCCAACATTTTTGAAGCATTTACCGGAAGGGTTTTGCCCTTTTATCAAAACTACGTTTGATTATTCGAAATATCTGGAATCGTATGTCAAGCCAAAGTGTTTTTTATTCCAAATTTCCGATATCGGAAATAGAATTCTCGATATCGGAAATTGAATTCCCGATATCGGAAATTGCAATATTTTCGATATCGGAAATTTTCGATATCGGAAATTCAGTGACAATTTCCGATATCGGAAATTGAATTCGGAAATTTCAATTCTCGATATCGGAAATTCAATTTCCTATATTCAAAATTCTAATTTCCGATATTGATAATTCATTATACGATATCGGAAATTGAAGGACATGAATTTCCGATACCGGAAATTTCAATTTCGATATCGAGAATTCAATTTCCGATATCGGAAATTCTTGAATGAAAAGCACTTTCGCTGGCCATAGAATCGACTTAGATTGGTGGGTAATATACTTACTACATGTGTGAAAACATCTGTTAATGCCCCCCAAAATACTAGATAAACCGAGGAACGTTTTGATTGAATTTTATTTTTCGGACCGCTTTCCATACGGATTTCGTGGCTCGTCAACACATAAGTGGTATGAGGGGCGAGGCGGGAGGGGAAGATTAGAAACATCGGGCGTCCGTAATTTTGTCATTTCTTCTTTCCGTCATTCCGTTGCTCCTTCATTCTGTTTCTTGTCCGACCATTAACTCAAGAACTTATGAACCGATCGACTTCAAACTTGGACAGTGCCTTGGCATTGATGTGGAGACTGTTGGGATTGCTTTTCAGTTACCTGTGTAATCAAATGTGGCCGCCATCAGCCATCTTCCATTGTCAGCAGTTGGATCTTTACACATTTCTTGTCCTACCAATAACTCGAGAACTATTGAACCGATCGACTTCAAACTTGGACAGTACCTTGACATTGGGGAGAAGACCTGCGTAATCCAAGATAGCCAGTGTCAGCCATTTTCACTTTTAAGCGCTTGGATCGTTACAAGCGTCTGGTCCGTCATTCATAATTCAGCCGTCGTCCATTAGAGAATATCCGCGTCCATAATCCAAAGACCTATTCCATATTCCATATAACAGTATTAGCACCAAATTCAAAAAGGTAATCATAGTATACATAAACATAGGCTAGTTTCCTGCAAGAGAGAAGCGGTCAACAGTTTTCAATGATGCCGGCAAGACATCATGATGTTCCAAAAATATCAAATCCGTATCGCTGATCAATATTCTTAATCCATAATATTCGTTGTAAAGTCGTCATCTAAAGAATGATGTATCTCAGTCACGCTTTGATTGTGACTGTTCATATGAGTACCATGAGGATCTTGAAGTACATAGTTTAATACGGCCCCTAGCTCCGCGTTAAGCGGAATTAGACACAAGTTACGAAACGTAACGCCATAGATCTTGCACGCTACGTTCGTATTTTGCTATCAGCATGCGATATGTATCGCCAAATTTGAGAAACTTTGAGTGGAGGCGCTTGGTGGAATAGCCCTGTTTTATAAGTTTCTGCAACAATATGTTTTGTGACGTTGATTAAAATCGTCACATTTAACACAGGATCTAGCAAATGCTACTAGGCGAGATATGTATACGCCATATGCAGGTCCCACTGGAACATTGCTGTCCAGAAAGGGATAGTCTGGGCAATAATTCGAGAAAGACTGAAATGTTCAAACTAGGAGAGTGACTTGACATCGGTGAAAGACTTGTTAGGTTTGTTTTTCAGTTACCTGCATGATCCAAGATGGCTGCCATCAAGCCATTTACACGTTTCTTGTCCGACCAATAACTCGAGAACTATTAACGACTTCAAACTTGGAGAATGCCTCGACATCGGTGAGAGGATAGTTGGGATTGCTTGATTCCAATGACTTGTATAATCCAACATGGCTGCCATCAACCATATCTTGCATTGCCACCAGTTGGATCTTTATACATTTCTTGTCCGACCAATAACTTGACAATTATATTGAACCGATCGACTTCAAACTTGGAGTGTCTCATCGGTGAGGAAACGGTTGGGATGACTTTTCAGTTACCTGTGTAATCCAAGATGACCACTCTCAGCCATCTTGGATCTTGTCTGTGCAATAAATCGAGAATTATTGAACTGATTGACTTCAGATTTGGAGAGTGACTTGACATCGGTGAGAGAACGATTGGGATTTATTTTCAGTTACCTACATAATCCAACATAGCCGCCGTTAATCATTTACACATTTCTTGTCCGAACAAAAACTCGAGAACTATTGAACCGATCGACTTAAAACTTGGACAGTGCCTTGACATCAGTGACAGGATTGCTTTACAGTTACCGGTGAAATCCAAGATGGCCACCATTAGCCATTTTACATTGTCAGCAGTTGGATCTTTATGTATTTCTTTTCCGACCAATAACCCAAGAACTATTTAACCGGTCGACTTAAAACTTGGAGAGTGTCTTGACATCGGTGAGAGGACGGTTGGGGTTGCTTTTCAGATAAATGCCTAATCCAAGATGGCTGTCAGCCATCTTGGATTTTCAGCAAGTGGATCTTGTCCGGACAATAACTCGAGAATGATTGAGCCGATCGACTTCAAACTTGGAGAGTAGCTTGATATTACTAAGATAACGATTGGGATTGCTTTTCGATTACCTACGTTACCCAAGATGGCCACTGTCAGCCATCTTAAATTTTAAGCTCTTGGATCTTGTCCGGGTAATAACTCGAAAATGATTGAAGTGATCGACTTCAAACTTGGAGAGTGGCTTGACATCGGTGAGAGGACGATTGTGAATGCTTTCCAAGTACATGTGTAATCCGAGATAGCCACAACCAGCCATTTCTTCATTTTCAAAATCATACTCTTAATCAATAACATGTGATATCATCGACCAATACAAATCGACCATATAGGTCCACGTCTCCCGCCAGCAGCACCAGTTATGGTGGACGTAATCCACCATAGTCCACCCTAACTAGGCCGTGGACCTATATGGTCGATTGTTGTTATATTTAATTATACATTTCTTTGTTCAGTTTATAGACTTACAAGCACTACCGCCGGTATAGTTTTAGAACGTTAGCAACAGATAGCGAATTAATTTCTCTTAAATTTACTTTATATAGGCCTACATGTTCAAATATCTATATCGGTTATAGAGAAAATCTAAAATGTAATAACAGTAGTAGTTCTTTGTATAAAGGATCGCGTGGTTGTTTCCTTTGTCTTTGTTCACTTCCATTAGACAGAGAGTCGTCCAGAAAAAACTGCGACTGGTCTGAAAAAAAAATCTGTGCCTGTGCATAGCTCGCGGAAATGTGTATCAGGGTGGGGGAGTTAGGTTGAATGTCAATCGAGCCATCCATCCGCATATGTCATTTTGAAGGAATGGTAGTACCCAGAAGCTTGGTACTATAAATACTGGTTACCAAAAAGGGAAGGATAATTATCATGTGGTCAGACCCGGGCGCTCTGCTGTATAAAAATGTTTGAGGGGGAACCAATAATCCGAAACTATGGACTACTTCCTTTAACTGGCAAGCTACCACACATGCATCAGCGAGGCTCGAATCCGTGCCGGTTCAGCGGTGTGAAGCTAGCGATCACCAGTGAAACACCTTAGACTACTCGGCCGTCAAGGGCCCCTGTGTATGAGGCAACAGGATGGCAGGCTTCATCCTCTTGTGCGTAAAAGTTCAAAGGTTTCTGTTCTGGTTTTGATAATGGGCTCGTCGGGACATCACAGGTGCGTCGTGTCAGGGAAGGACTGTTTCCGCGATGATTGCCTTTGTATTGTGGTGTGGTACCAGGGAGCCCTTTGTGATCAACCATATATCGAAATTTTCTAGAATAATTCCTGATAATGGGTGATTTGCATGAAACTATGTAGCCAATAAATCAACGGCCCTGATTTTTCCTTCTGGTTTATCTGTTTCAACGCCTTTCTTGACCAAGCTAGCCAATCAGTATCCATCTCCGGTTCATTCAGTACTCTATATGGCACTGAACGAACCGGAAGTATTTGAAACTTCCTTATGTAACTTCGAGAAATACTGGATTGTTTGTATACTGAGTACTGAATACTGAATTTTGGATGGTTTGCATTGAAAGAAGAATTGGTTTCATTACCGTCACACAAGAGTTCTCAGTATCCCAGTAAACGTAAAAATTATTTATCATTGGAATTAGATTCGCTATTTCTACAATTTCAGACCAGAGAATGTGGGAGACAAATCGACGAAGGAGACTTCTACCAAGTTCTTCAAGAAAAGGGAGACAATGAGAGTTTAACTGACGTCAGTGAGCGACTACTAAATGCGGCTAAGAATTATATCTCCGAAGAAGCAGCGTGTGTTTGGAAGAACGCCGAGATTTCTGTCCTCGGTCCGGACTGTCAACTACTGTTCGTCTCCGGAACACAAACCAACAAATTTGTGGTAACGCTGGACGACAACAACAGAGTACATGTCTACTGTAAGGAAAAGAGCTGGAAATCTAAAAACAGTGTTCATCAAAAGCCTAATAACGGATTTGGGTGGAGACGTCTTCTGGGAAAGTTTTCGGGGAACGAGAAAATAGGAGCTGAAGCAGACAGGGATGGATATTGCAACAACCAGACGACGATCTGTAACGGCAGAACAGACGACATGCACGAGGACATACCCGGATGTACGAAGAACGGAACCGTTTCTCGTCAGTATGGAGACAGGGAAGAGGACTATCACAGTGCGAGCGAATTTCATACCACTCCAGGGAAAGGAAAGGGCAATGGAACACGAAATGAACCGAAGAAATGGCTAGTGACGTCACGAGTAGGAAGGTTGAGAAGTCTCATGCCCAGCTCAGGGGTGATTTCATCCGTGACATGTGTCTGTGTCGGCGTTCTTCATATGTTACGACTGATGGTGATAGCATACTGGCAAGTTATCAAATGCGTATTCAAGGGAGTATCCAACCGATGAATAACAGAACACAAACGCACATGTAAGCATTGATACAACGAGAGAGAAAAACGTCAGTCTCAACAGGACAGAACATTAGCTAAGACAACTTGAGGTTACGTAACCCTACTGAGGAAGTTTTGTACACACTTTGATAATTTCTCTTCTGTAGCAATAAATATTCGACATTACAATAATTATCTATATATTTTATGAAGGCGTATGTCCTGAGGTATTCACTTATGTAATTTATATAACTTTTGCTACTACCACGTGGAAAATATTCAAACTAAAACAAATGAAATGAAAACAATAGCCTTCATTTTTCAATTGAAATTTCATGATCTCTCTGAAAAATATTTCGATTTGATGTTATACCTTGATCAAATACAACTAGAACTAGTAAACGCGTCTCAGTTTTTTTTAAATCTCTGCCTAGTTCTATTTTTTATAGCATTTAACTAAAATGAAATAATCTTAAAACTTTCTACATTAAAAGTTGTATAATTCAAAAACTAAGCCGAACTGAGACGCCATTTACTAGATAACAACGTAAATAACAGGCAGACCAAATTTCACAAGCGTAGCATGAATAATTCTCGAGAATTACGATTGAAAACTTGAATTTTGGCAAAAAATGAAATGCTAGAAATCGGCAAAAACCTTCCGGCTATACATTTGAAGGAATAATTGTAATATTTCTCTTGAATTCTGTTACAAAATACATTTTGCAACCTGACATATAGAACCTACTTATTCCAGATATCTGTTGTACAAAAAGTATTCATTATAGTGGTTTAACTTGGGATTTAAATTTAGAAAACTCTGCGGCACAATTCCTGGTTATCTCCCCTCATTCGTACATTTTACGAATGCACGTTTACTACTTATCAATGTTAATTGTTATCGCACCGGTTATGTCCGGCCATCTCCGGGAATAAACAGTTATCCTCCCTTCTAAAGCATCAAGTGACATCTCCCGGAAGGCACGTCATCAAACATGGTCCCCGACAATATCTCCAGCTATATGCCCAGCATAAATGGCAAGTGGGAAACCTTCAGTTTCTCCACATAGCCATACAGCGAGAGAAGGGGAATCCCCCTGGTCCTAGCTGGAGTCGAACCCGTACTGCGCGCTCCAGAAGCGGACACGTTATCCACTGCACCGCGGGTCAGCCCATACTAGGCAAGGTTGAAAATACCCTAATTTTCCAACCAGAGGGCACATCAAATACGGTTATGGTGTAGGCCCAATCGGGAACCCACGCTTGGATATTTGCGGTATGGAAGCATTGGGGTGGTCATTCTTTTTTTCTTTTTTTCATTTTACTATGGGGTGTGGCAGTTTGTTTTCTTCATCTCGAGATGTGGAACACGATTGGAGGGGTCTCGAGGCCATGCGTTGACTTTTGTTGAAAAGTGCTGATGACGCATGCGCAGTAGGCAGGCAGATCGAGGTGGACGTTTTCGGGTCAAGGTGAACCCAAATGGTTCGATTGGGTCGTATGAGGTGTCGTCGTGAAGCTCTCGTGGGGGAGCATCAAACTGGATGGGTATGGCGTGGAACTGAGGGCATTCTGCGCATGCACAGTAGGCAAAGTGCATGGGAATGAACATTTTGGGGTCGATATGGACCAGTATTGGTCCGATTGGACCGTATGAGGCGTCATAGTGAAGCACCCTTGGAGGAGCATCCGACTAGATGGGTATGGCGTGAAAGTGGCATCATTCTGCGCATGCGCAGTAGAAAAAGTGTATGGGAATAGACGTTTTTGGACCGAGATGGGCCAATATTGGTCCGATTGGGCCGTGGAAGGTGTCAATGAGTAGCACCCGCATTCGACTAGACGGGTATGGCGTGGAACTGACGCCATTCTGCGCATGCGCAGTGGACAAAGCGTATGAGAATAGACGTTTGGGCTCGAGATGGGCCAGTATTGGTCCGATTGAGCCGTGGGAGGTGTCAATGTGTAGCACTCGTGGGGGAGCATCCGACTGAACGGGTGTGGGGTGGAACTGAGATTATTCTGCGCATCCGCAGTAGAAAAGGGCATTGGAATGGACGTTTTAAGGTCGAGATGGGCCATAATGGTCCGATTGGGCCGTGGGAGACCTTATTTTAAAGTTATCTTGGGGTAGCGTCGGATTGGACTAGTGCCTAGTCCGGTTTCATCATTCTGCTCATGCGCAGTCTGGTCGTATTATAGAGAGCAGTCATTGTGACGTCATTGGTGACGTCAACAGTAGGAGTAGTGGCGAAAGCGGGTGTTTTTGGGGTGCGTGGTGGGGGGAGTGTTGAGCTATTGAGGGAGCATTCTTGGTCCGAATGCGTCGTGTGAGTTGTCAAAGTGAAGCCCTCGGTGTGTAGACCACGACCTGAGGGATCTCTACGTCATATGTGACATCATCCGTAGTCCAAATGGACCGTGTGGGGTGTCATCTTGTAGCTCTCTGCATGTAGACGACGAGTGGTGTGATCTTTGTTGGAAGTCGCATCGTGCTACTCGTGCGCAGTTGGGCAGCAGTAACGAAAGATGTCATTTTGGGCGTGGGCAATGACATGTTTGGGCAATCAAAGGACTCATCTTTGGTCCAAATGGACCTGTTAGTTTATCCTAGAGAAGCTTTCGTGGGGTAGAGTCAGACTGGCGTGTTTTTTATTGGAAGTCGCGCCAATCTGCGCATGCGCAGTTGGGGTGTAGTAAGTAAAGTGGTCATTCGTCAGGTGCGCAGGGGTATATTTGAGATTGGGGTTCTATATCTCATCGAAGGGCGGGGTGGAGGGCGTAATCTTGAAGCTCTTGTGGTGTAGACAACGACTTGAGGGATTTTCGTGTCATCTGTGACGTCATTGTTGACGTCATCAGTACGAGTGGTGGCGAAAGCGGCCATTTTATGAGCGCATAGGGGTGTGTTTGGGAGACTGAGGGACCATTCATGGTCCGAGAGGACTGTTCGGCCATCTCCGGTAATATAATGGTCAATAGCCTTTATCCGCCCCTCCAAAGCACCAAGAGGCGTCTCCGTGCCCTTTCGGCACCTGGGGCATTTCCGTCAACCAGTTAATGTGGGTTCGTCCTTCATTTCGAGAGACAGAAGCTCCGAGCGCCCAACTGTCCCATCCCCGAGCTCCGAGCTCCGAACTGCTCCATCCCCGAGCTCCGAGCGGCTGCGCTCCTCCCGAGCTCCGAGCTCCCGACTGCCTCATCCCCGAGCTCTGAGCTCCAAACACCCAAATGTGCCATCCCCGAGCCCCGAGCACCAAACTGTCCCATCCCCGAGCTCTGAGCTCTTGCATATAAACACGACATACATCTGTGAAAGCTTCATTATACGCCGGTTTGCTTTCCATACATAATAATCGTATATAGCGAAACCATCTCACGGTACGGAGTCCAGATAACTCGCAAATTCAACGTACGCGCGAAGAACGATCAACATCTACGTCACACACGAGAGTATTAGAGCATCCCTATACGATGACGGTGAGCGGTCCTACGGGATGTGGAAAGACGACATGGGTGATGAAATTCTTAGAAGAAGGGTCCCTCAGTCATACCCGTATAGTTTGGTGCTACAGCCAGTGGCAGTTTGCCTACGAAACTACAGGGTTACAGAATGTGAGCTTCTCCACAGCGATTCCTCACGATATCGATCAAGCGTATTTCTTCGACCCCGAGCACACCAACGTGGTAGTGCTAGATGATCTGATGAGTGCGGCCAAGGACAATTCACACGTTGCCGACTTGTTTACCAAAGGATCCCATCATCGGAGTCTGTCCGTCATCTATTTGACCCATAATCTCTTTCCTCAAGGGAAGGCGTCCAGAGATATTGCCTTGAACTGCCAATACTTTGTGTTGTTCTTCCATCCCATCGGCAGAGAGTTTGGTAGTAGAATTTATCCTCAGAACATCGACCATTTTATGCAAGCGTTTCAAGGCGCGTCAAGTCGTCCGTATGGCTACCTGTCCGTAGACTTAAAAGCTCATACCCCAGAAGATCGCCGGTTGACGACCCACCTGTTACCCGGCGAGGGGTTACCACTACGTCATATACCCCTACACCATCCACCGAGTCCACACCTGGCAGCAGCAGCAATCCACCCCCACAGTCGCGGAATATCACCCAGCCGTTAAGGACCAACTCAAACCTGTACAAGGGAATGAACACAATGTGAACTCCAGGCTATGGAAGGATTTGTTCGAAGAAAGTATGAACGCCGAGAAAACAAGTTTCACCAAAAAGGGTATTCGAAAAAGAACGCCACAGAAAACAAGTTTCACCACAAAGGGTATTCGAAAAAGAAAGCTGCAATTTTAGCTCATAACACATTGGTACCCATATTACGACGGGCTTTACGTCAGCAGTATGTCGACCTCGTGACTCATATGAAATTGCTGGACAAGGAACCGGTCCATATGGAAATCAAAAGAACAGCGTTGATGTTGAAAACCCCAGGCATGAGCTGGACAGCGGCGTATGTCAAAGCGATGGCTCAATAGAAACACCTATTTGAACGCATCATTAAGATCAAAAGCGTCCCACTGTAGATAGCTCCCACGACATCATGTTCCTTATTTCACCACGAGCGCTACAGAGTTCACCTGGCTTGATGTAAACTTTGAACCCAACAACGAGGATATTCTAGCCGAAGCCTTATACGTCAAGCCGGCGTTCAAGTCGATGCTATTATTGATACAGCTCAAAGTGGATCCACCGAGACCGTTCAGCACCAACAGCACCAACGCATGCGTTGTCATCTTATCACGTTCTTAGATGACATCCAATGGGTGACCCGGGTATGTCTTGAGATGCAACACATATCATATATGCACCTGAGATACAACACATATCACGATTCGTTAGATTCTTGGTATGTGCTTTAGAATAGCTTAACCAGAAGACTATACTCTGAAGTCATGTGGCTCTGTCAGTATGTCTGCACCTCTTCCCACTTCCCTTATATGCGTTGCAATTTTTACCTGTATATGGCGAGATTCTGCTGGTGGACGTTTCGTCCCCGAGGCCCGCCCCCTGTACAGACCTTTTGGTCTTTGATATACGTTGGCATTGTGAGAAGCTGATGCTGGATCGACATGGGGCCTTACAGACTAGTCTTTTGTATTAAATGCCGTCATTTCATCTGACGACGATACAGCTCACCAATTACCAATATACGAGTTACCAGAGCATTTCCGTAATAGCTCTCTAGATTTGTATCTAATACCGCTAATGCCGGTGCTAGGGGCCGTGTGGTCATGTCATCCAAGTTGCCACATGAACAGGTACAATAAAAGCGTACCTGAGATACAACACATATCCTTGGTATGTGCTTTAGAATAGCTTAACCGGAAGACTATACTGTGAAGTCATGTGGCTCTGTCAGTATGTCGGCACCTCTTCCAACTTCCCTTATATGCGTTGTAATTCTGCTGTATAAGAAACATAGTACCCGAAGAGGATACCAACACAAATACCCGTGCCCAGAATCTGCTGACCCTGCATGAAGCATTTAAAAACTTTATGGAGACGCAGCTGGAGACGGGAAATTATCTTCTTCAACCCCTAACATAATGATGACCGTCCATAGATGATCGACAATGCAAAGGCGTTGGGATACGGCGTTAAGGTGTTGAGACGGGCGTTAATGCGTAACGGCGGGTGTTGACGTGCGTCACTGCATTTCGATGAATTAGTGTCATTTCCATGGAATATGTATGGGATACCTTCTGGGCTATTTCACCAGGGCGTTGAAGCGTTAAGCTGGGCGTTGGCGGGCGTTACTGTCTATAAAAGCAAGCGTGTCCTAAAAACGTGCACAGTCGACGTTTATCCGTCAACATGGCTTATACTTGCTCTGAGTGCGAACGCACGTTCACCAGATGTTACGATATGATGCGACACCAGAAGACTTCCAGACGCCGAGGAGCCCACTGAGGAGGCAGATAATGATACCGAAACAGAAACTGCTAAGATTCTATTAACTGATACGGAGAGCTTGACCTCAGATAGTCAGCCCACGTCCGGGAGAAGTGAGGAAGAACCTACCTTTTGGGATCGTATTGTGCATGAAGCTGTTAATACCGATGCTGCGGCAATCGAAGACGCCGGACCGGATAACTTACAACAGGCGTACATCCAAATGCGCCCGAACATCAGAAAAACAGTCATGACCATCTATGAACGGTATAGCCTGCTGCCGCTTGAAATGAAAGGCGACCCCACGCACAGGTCCATCATGAAGACCAAGCGTCACTTGGAGTTACCACGCGCTGAGGCCCTGGAAAATGCGATCAGGATGCGCAAACAACTGTTTCAGGATATGATGCCTCAACGGTATCATGACCTGCCCGACGACGCTTAGGCCAAAAGCGACCCTGGTTGAAAAGAACATACGAGAATTGTACATATACCCAACGCTTCTCCCCCAGCGTGAGTATGATGTACTGGAGGGGATAATAAAATGATTGGGTTGTCATCCTTGTTCTTGTTGTTGTTCTTTGTTCAGAATACTGCTTAGCATGGACTACATCTGTGAGGCATAGGGGTGTGTGTGTGGGTGAACAAACATCAGTGTGCTTAGTTAGCCGTCTCTCTCTCCAATGATCATCCTATGGGATATATGTATAGCGGCTCGCCTTTTATATTTTTTCTGGAGAAATTTGTACACACTCCCCTGTAGATAGCCCCATACACACTTCTCTGGATTATTCCCCATGGTTTATTGGTAAAGTCCGTGTTCCGCTTTTTATATTTCCGAGACAAATCCTAATTTTACTTACAACCACCCATGACTTGATCGACCTGGAGGAAGGCTCCACATGGATACCCTTCCCGACCCAGTACGCCCTCTATGGGCCCATCTAGATCTCAAAACGTCCATTCCAATGCCCTTTCCCCACAATTCCCTGCCTGCGCATGCCCACCATTGCGCTACTTCTATTCCACATCAGTCCAGTTTGACGCTACCCCATGACAGCAACTCTTACCCCACACGACCCATTCGGACCACTAGGGGTCCACCTCGACCCCAAAACGTCCATTCCAATGCCCTTTTCCCACAATTCCCTGACTGCGCATGCGCACCATTTCGCTACTTTTACTCCACACCAGTCCAGTCGGACGCTACCCCACGAGAGCCCCACACGTCCATTCAAATGCCTTCTTTCTACTGCGCATGCACAGATAGACGATATTTCCACACCACACCCATCCAGTTGGACGATCCCCCACGAATGCTTCAAACTGATACCTCACACGACCCATTCAGTCCATTAGGGGTCCTCCTCGACCTCAAAACGTCAATTCCAATGCCCTTTTCCCACAATTCCCTGCCTGTGCATGCGTAGAATTTTGAAAACGGGCTAGACACCATACCAGTCCGACGCTACCCGCAGAGAACTTCAAAATAAGGTCTCATACGCTCAATCGAACCACCATTGGCCCGTCGCGACCCCAAACGTCCACTCCATTTTCTACTGCGCATGCGCATAATGACGTCAGTTTTACCCCCACACACATCCAGTCAGACGCTTCCCCACAAGTGCTACACATTGACACCTTTCACGACCCATTTGGACTACTATGGGTCCATCTCGGCCCCCAAAACGTCTAGTTCCATACTCTTATTCTACTGCGCATGCGCCGAATTACGTCAGTTCCTCTCCATACCCATTCAGTCGGATGCTCCCCCATGAGTGCTGCACATTGACACCCCCCATCGTGTTCTACAGCTCGAACATTCACCAAGCCTGGATCTGTTTTCCGCTTTTTACAAACAGTTCCTGCAGCCGTTTAGACGAAAGGTATATGCAATCGAAGCCAGGAGATTGCAGCTCGATATGAAGAAAACAAGGTGCTACACCCCATATTAAAATCCGCAAGAAAAAAAATGACCACGTCAATACTTCCATACCGCAAATGTCCATGCGTGGGTTCCTGAAGCGCGCAGTTTCTGAAGCGTGCAGTACGGGTTCGACTCCAGCAAGAACAGGGGGATTCCCCTTCTCTCGCTGTATGGTTATGTGAAGAAACTGAGGGTTCCCCACTTGCCATTTATGCCGGACATATACCTGACGATATAGTCGGAGACCATGTTTGATGACGTGCATTTCGGGAGATGTCACTTGATGCTTTGGAAGGGCGAATACTTCCATACCGCAAATGTCCATGCGTGGGTTCCCGAAGCGCGCAGTTTCTGAAGCGCGCAGTACGGGTTCGACTCCAGCAAGAACAGGGGGATTCCCCTTCTCTCGCTGTATGGTTATGTGGAGAAACTGAGGGTTCTCCACTTGCCATTTATGCCGGACATATACCTGACGATATAGTCGGAGACCATGTTTGATGACGTGCATTCCGGGAGATGTCACTTGATGCTTTGGAAGGGCGAATAAAGGCTTATTGACCATTATATTCCCGGATGTGCCCGGACATTCCTGGACATGATCGGTGCGATAACAATCAACATGATAAGTAGTAAAAGGGCATACTGGGACCCATTTAGGGGCAGAAATGTGCGAATCAGCGGAGATAACCAGAAATTGTGCCAACAGAGCTATCTGCCCCTACATGGGTCTCAATATGCTCTTTATATACTACTGTCATTCCCTGCAGTCAATTGGAGCACAATGCGTAGTCGTTAACCCCTCCCAATACACAGTCGAGCGAAAGGTTAATCTCTTTCGGGGTACCGGACCACCCAACGTATTCTGTTTAACTTGCCCTCATATTTTAGGCACTAAATATTCAAACCCAAAATTGAACCACTTATTATTGGAATTTTGATTTCATTTTTTCGCAAAATATTAGACCAAATACTGAATATTCAAATACTGAAATAACGAGAAAAAAATGACAACTTTTGGCCCCCCCAGGGGGTTACGTATCCTTGATTTGACACATACACTTAGAAGACGGGTTGGACTTTTCAGCTGTAACGTGTACGAGCAGGACCAGTCGTGGTGTTTACGAGAAAACGAATCAATAACCGGGATTGCCCACTGGCATTCTGGCCGTCACCGTCGTTAACCCCTTCACTAGTAGAGATCCGGGGCTCGAAGAGATGATCACAACCCTACAAGGATGACTGACGCTAATGTAAAGGTCTATTATGGTATATTCTGCACAAATAGTATACGCGGTTACAGTTGATAGCGTAGAACAGCGTGGCTTAGACAGAATGTCTAAGGAGATGTAACGTTATGATATTTACATATATGTACAGACACTAGGAGAGTGTATGCAAATAAACTTGATGTATATATACACGTGATATGAGAGGGTGTGTGCATATAAAGTTAACGGATACGTACACTTGGTGTGTGCATATAAGGTTAACGGATACGTACACTTGGTGTGTGCATATAAGGTTAACGGATACGTACACTTGGTGTGTGCATATAAGGTTAACGGATACGTATCCCTGGTGTATATGTGGATAATAGAAGAGAATGTGTGCAGTTTAAGCTTGGTGTTATATGTCAATAATATATATATGGGAGTGTATGCATATAGCTTTATAGTTAATATAGTGCTTTATGTCTATGCGCGATAAGGGCGGCCTGGCTGCTGGCCCTTCTCTTCTGGGGATAAGGGCGGCCTGGCTGCTGGCCCTTCTCTTCCTCCGTCGTTGGAACGTTACGGATGTAACGCTCTCTCCAGGGATGGCACCCCGTCGTTGGAACGTTAAGGATATAACGCTCTATCCAGATACGACACCCAGTCGTTGAGACGTCAAGGCCCGTTGGAACGTTACGGCGGTAACGTTCTCCCCCAATATATATATACCCTCAGGCGTTGGAACGTCACGGCAGTGACGCTCTCTCCAGATATGGCACCAAGTCGCTGAAACGTCACGGCCCGTTGGAACGTTACGCGGTAACGCTCTCTCCAGAGACAACCCCCAGGCGTTGGAACGTCACGGCAGTGACGCTCTCTCCAGAGACGTGGCAACCCGGCGTGTTCTTCACCCCCAGTCGTCGGAGCCTGACCCTAACTTGTCAGCTCACCAGTTTGCTTCCCGCACAGGTAAGTATAGCCCGGCGTCTCAACCCTTCCGGCTGCTGCGACCCGTCTATAGCCCGGCCTGTGACTACACAACTTCACGACGATCTCTCAGGTAAGAACCACGCACCACTCACTCTCCGTGACCGTCAGAACAATTACTTGGGTATATATTGTATTACCATTTCATCTGGTACCAATGAAACATCATTACTGTATGTCAACTGTCGTTGGCGACCCTCTGCGACCTGGTCGCAAGCTTCTGTGACCTTCTGCGACCCGGTCGCAGATTTCTCCAATTCCACCGTCTATCGGCGTTTCTCGGGAGGAGAAGTCTGTCTGTGCTGTACCTTGTATCTTGGCGTGTCTTTTCTGTATGGGCTGTAATCTATGCCTTGTATACTACTGTACTGTCTGTGATCTGTATTTCTTGACTTTTACTGTATTGGCTGGGTTCTGTGCATCTTTCATTATTGTGTGATAAATACACATATCCTTCTTGTGGGATCTGTGTTCTGTATCTTTCTTGTGTGCTCTGTGTGCTGTATCTTTCTGTCCTGTAAGATCTGTGATCTGTACTTGTCTCTTTCCAGCTGGACGCCGTCCGTGTAGCCGTCTGCGACCTTTTTGCTGGGCCCCCGGAATACACGATTTACCGACGTTTCTTGATGAAAGCAGCTCGCCCGCCTGTACCTTGACTTGCTCCGCCTGGCTGTAATCACGGTGCTCGTTCTCGCCCGTATAGCGTTGCACTACACGATACGTCGTTGGATTATGGCAGGGGAAGTTTGGCTTATTTATCTCTGTATTTAGTGCAGTTGCATATTTCTGGGGGTGGAGGGAATCCCTATCTATCGTCATATACTGCTTCACGATCAACAAGATCGACACATAAATAATACGGCTTAAGTCCCAGTGCTGCGGGATAGCTCAGTAATACCGTGTCGGAATTATCAACCTACTGGTATAGACCTACAAGCCTTATTTTATACTGAAGTTAGACCATGCAAGTTGCCTGAATGTGCTACGGGCAAAAACATGTCTCATTACAGTATTATAGAATACCCCACAACTGCATTAGACACGCCACGCTGTCGTGTTCCCTAAACTATAGTATAACCCCGAACACGTTTCCACACCGAAAATGCGAGCTGGCAAATTCTCATTGGATTGGCGTGTTTTTACAGGTTACACTACCTACAGGAGTTTACAAGCTTTTAGACTCCCAGGCCAAAACAACTGCATTCACGGCCCAACCGTAAATTGCGCCAAAATCGAAAGTTACAGGCTGTACCTGGACGTGCTTCCTCCAGCTCTGGTCTTTCTGGTCTGAACACGCTCCCAATGTCTGCACGAGCTTATATAGCCGGCGCCACTCTCCACCAGCCGGAGACGTTGCGAAAAACCCAGAAAATCGCCTTCACAGCGAAATTACAGTTCATAGTCCATAAATGGGAATGACATCCCAATCCATAATTCGTAAAGAATGTTCCACGTAAAGGGCAACACCTATCTCGCTCTGGTAAGAGAGAAATACGGGGGAATGCATTTTCAACCACCGGCTCTTCCGAACTGGCTCTTCCATCCTTCCAGCGGTAACACACCCCCTCCGATTCGAACAGTCCAATCACAAACAGTTAACCGTTACACAGCCATGAAGTCCAGAATCTGGACACATAATTCGCCAACTAGTTCCTGCAATCGTGTCCGACAAACGCATCGAAAACGTTTATACAATAAAACTTTCACTGAGTTATCAGATAAATAACTTTTCCTTGAGTGTGTTAAAAAATAACACATTTTATGACTCAACACATGACCGAACCAGCTATCGTGTTGAAATATCGAGAGATGTCAACCCCTTCAACTCTGAAGTGTATGGTGGAATAAACAATTGAGAGTAAGTAAAAGGCATTGTCACCAACAACAGTTCAAACGTTTTCCAAACGGTGCACATACATCGAATATATACGAGAATTTAACGTTGGATGAACTTTCGATAATATGGGTATAAAGCACTGATCGTTTTATCTTACATTGAGCTGTATAGAAGATGGATGTCTCGTCGTGCGTAGATGATTCATCGTAGATCTACTCTATACGGCCACTACACAAAGCTAACGCAGTTCGATCTGCGTAGCTGATTTGGGTGCTCCATTGCTAACGATGCTGGGACCTGGAATTGCATGTTGAAATATGAATAGCCAAATGCACCTCCGAACAGCGCATGTCAGCTGAACGACTTCCGTCTTAGCTTCTTACACTGCAAGCAATCGAAATATCCTTAACACGTTCTCAGCGTCAACATTATTGCGCCAATATAAACGCTCAATTTATCCGTTAGTAGTATATGAAGGCCCTCTGGAGGCCCATTTAGGGGGAGATAACTCTTGCTGGGCCGTCGGAAGTGACCTTGATCCCTGCGCATGCACACAATACCGGATAAAAATGGTACGCAGGGGTCAAAGGCCACTTCCGGTCACGTGACGGCCCAGTAAGAGTTATCTCCCCCTAAATAGGCCTCCAGAAAGCCTTCAGTTACTCCAATGCTAACTGATATCGCCGAGAAAAATGCAGCAAGAGTTATCGGCCCCAGAATACTACTTTATAGGTCCTTCAGTTACTTCGATGTTAATTGACATGTCCGGGAAAGAATGCAGCAAGAGTTATCTGTCCCTGAATACTATTTTATATGTCCTTCAGTTACTTCAATGTTCATTGACATCTCCTGGAATGCACGTCATCAAACATAGTCCCCGACAATATGCCCAGCATAAGTGGCAAGAGGGGGAACCCTCATTCTCTCCACATGTCCTGTACGGAGAAACAGTGGGCCTAGATACATGGGAATTTCACCAAATGAGTCGCATGGAACCAGCCTTCCACCCTAGCGTAATGGGGGGGGGGGGTTGAGGGTATAGGGTTGCACATGCGCAAACGGAAGTGGATTCCTGTATGGAGAACCAGTGGGGCTAGTGACATGGAGATTTCACCAAATTAGTTGCCTGGACCCTGGCTTCCTCCATAGGGTAATGTGAGGTGAGGGTACGCGCAACCGGAAGTGGAATCCTGTTCGGAGAACCAGTGGGGCTAGTGACATGGAGATTTCACCAAATTAGTTGCCTGGACCCTGGCTTCCGCCCGAGGGTAATGTGAGGTGAGGGCATAGGGTTGCGCATCCGGTACGGAAAAGCAGTGGGGCTAGAGACATGGGGATTTCACCAAATGAGTTGCCTTCACCCCGAGGGTAATGTGGGGTGCGGGCATAGGGTTGCACATGCGCAACCGGAAGCGGAACTCGGCACGGAGAACCAGTGGGGTCAGTGATATGGAGATTTCACCAAATGAGTTGACTGGACCCAGGTTTTCGCCCGAGGGTAATGTGAGGTGAGGGTATAGGGTTGCGCATTCGCAATAGGAAATAAAATCCGGTACGGAGAACCATTGGAGCTAGAGACATGATGATTTCACCAAATGAGTTGCCTTCACCTAGGTTTCCGCCCGCGGGTAATGTGGGTGCGGGCATAGGGTGGCCCTCCACAGTTTCGTAGTAATGGCCCCTGTCTAATTTCATAATACGATAGACTGCCCGTGTTCTGCTACATCATAATTCTTCTTGTCTTCTTAATAGCTTATATCTATAATACCATCCTATTCAGCATTATCAACGCTGTAAACGGGCACGTACAAATCGATGGCTGGCTTCGCCTACACGCTCATCGAGATCATGGAGTAAATTTTGTTCTGCCTCAGTTATGCTCCTTGGGTGTGCCTAAAAATCTTGACTCATTTACGGGAAGAAAATCTGAAAAAAAACCTGGCAGGTTGACCCCCACATTTTTTGCCTTTTTAAGTTGAGACCGGACCAGGGAAAGTGAGTAAGAAGTTTAATTGAAATCGCTCCGAATTTGACCATTTTTCGACATTTTAAGTGGTTTTCTAGGAAAAATGAAGCAAGCCTGTAAGGGAATGTTGGGGATTCATTTTTCTATAACATAGCAGTGCTATGTCTCAAAATCATGCTCTTTCAGAAAATATATACATATAAGTGATTTGGGTTGAAAATTTTACGATAATTGGTGGCCGAAAAACGGACCCATAGTCTATTCCATGCCGACTGAAAGAATCCCTGGAGTGCACCCTAGGATTGCACATGCGCAACCGGAAGTGGAACTCGGTACGGAGAACCAGTGAGGGGAGAGACATGAGGATTTCATCAAATGAGTCGCCTGGACCCAGGCTTCCGCCCGGGGTAATATGGGGTGGGGGAATATCCTGGAGGAGTAGGTGAGCAGGAGGAGGAATGGTGATTTTGTCTGCTCACGTCATTCTGCGCATGCGCAGTCTGGCAGTATTATAGAAACCGGGTAATTGGGGATGGAGTCTGAGGTCGAGGGGGGCCATCCGTGGCCCAAATATGGCGTGTAGGGTCTCATCTTGAAGCTATCGTGGTGTAGAATACGACTTCAGGGACTTACATGTCATCTGTCACTGGGAAGGCGCCTTTTTGGATATGCACGTGGGACTAAGCGCCTACCTGTACCTCAATACACCAACCCAGTGGACATGTCGACCCTGGGGTGCACTATGGAGTTGGGTACATGGTCGTCGTAGGGCAGGGATATTATGTGTATGAGATACATGAGCTTCTGATGGAACGTCAAGGGAGACAACTGTTGACCTAGGAATAGAGAGGCTATGCCAATACACAACGGAACCGGTTTAAACCGGTTTGAAAGAGTTGCTCTATGGCTGGTCCAATCCCTAGTCTGATTGGCTAGTCCGATACCCCTCAATCACAAAACACCCAAGCTGGAAGAGCCGCTATGGGTGTGTTCACAATTCTAGTATGCTCTCATCTTGACCAATCAGAACTCTCTTGTGCCAATCTCTGACTGCTCTTGTCTAATCAGAAATCGCCCTCTGAGAGACTGCCCATTATGTTGCATCAATCTTCGACCATGTTCGCTCTTGTTCACGTTCAATGGCCTTCGCGCGTGCCTGGTGGCGCACCCGCACTCTAGTGTAACCTATTTCCTACGGGCTATAGGTTACAGGGTGTACCACCAGGCTCGTGCGCATGTGTGCGATGACGTCACTTCCGGTGATAACGTCACTTTCGATTATGACATCATTTCCGATTATGACGTCACTTCCGATGATGAATGGGAAGTAAGAGCCATGACGTCATAGCGGTACATATTCACACAGGCCTGAGTCACACATAGTTGTACAATCCGCACTCACGCTTTACTCATCCGTGACAGTACTGACCGTCTTCAGACAGCCGTGCGGACCTTAGTACTCTATACAATCTCTCGACTCTCTATACTACAATCCCTCAGCAGGACCTTATTGACGGTCTAGGTTCATTAATATTATCTGTCTTCGAGAAAACTGATCGCAGATCTATTAATGTCAGAAGCAATAAAGCATTCTGTAGCTCTACTACATAAAAGGGATATCGTTCATCGGATGTTTATTCGCTTATAGAGTTGCTCGAGTTTCTCATTAAAAACATCTATGTGAAATTTGGCAACACAATATATCAGCGGCATATAGGTATTCCAAATTGTGCATCCCTGTTGGCTGACCTATATCTGTTCTCTTATGAATATGACTATATGCAGGCGCTTTGAAAAAAGATCAATTCAAAGCCCGTTCCTTCTCATTCACCAAACGCTATAAAGATTTTCTCGCTGTGGATAATCGCTATATAAATGATGCGCTGGAAGATATATATCCACCTTCACTGGATTTGAAGGAAACTACAGATAGCCCCACGGCACATCACATTTAGATCTCTCTTCTCTCTCGTATGATAAAAGAGACGATTACAATTTCGACATCGTAAACTATCCCTTTCTGGACAGTAATATTCCAGTGGGACCTGCATATGGCGTATACATATCTCGCCTAGTAGCATTTGCTAGATCCTGTGCTATAAATGACAGTTTTAATCAACGTCACAAAACATTATTGCATAAACTTTTTAAACAGGGATATATCACCAAGCGCCTCCACTCAAAGTTTCTCAAATTTTGGGATACATATCGCATGTTGATAGCAAAATACGAGCGTAGTGTACAGCATCTATGGCGTTACGTTTCTTAACTTGTGTCTAATTCCGCTTAACCCGGAGCTAGGGGTGTATGAACCCATGTACTTCAAGATCCTCATGATGTTCATATGAAAAGTTACAATCAAATCGTGACTGAGATACATCATTCTCTAGATAACGACTTTACAGCGAATATCATATGGATTCAGAATACTGATCAGCGATACGGATTTGATATTTTTGGTACATCATGATGTCTTGCCGGCAATAGCGTCCGTGTTGTGTTATAGAGCAGTAGTTTGGTCTTAGAGAACGCCAATGTAGTTAATACAGAGCATCAGTGTAGTGTATTGCGAGTGAGTTCACCATACAGAGTGTCAAGCACAGACATGTCCAGATATATAGGGGTAATTCTGATCATGATAACCAGCGTTTGTCAGGGTGACAGAATGCACTAAGGCACCAGTCTCAAGATCCATGATATTTCCTTCACCAGGAGTATCGGTGTCCTGGTCTGCAGTTGTGGGCGTGGTTTCGAATCCCACTCCTGATACACACCATTTTACTGATCACTATAACCAATTCAACGCCCAGTACCCTACAGGGGAGGTAACTCTACCAGGGTAGACAGACCCACCATGTTCCACCCAGAAAACCCTGTGGGGTATCCATATATTACTAGTTACTCTATGGACTGGTGTATAGGGGTGTAGTTAGCCGCTTAGTCTCACGCCCGTACCTAATTCAACCGTATTTGCGATTCGTCCACTGTCGATGACGTCATTTCTATCAATACTATTCTCTTCCTACACTCCACAGGTATCGTCAACTGTCACATACCATTGTTTACCCCTATGGGCTAGGGTGTACTTTTCTTCCATCCGAGTGTGCATCTGCCCGTATCTACTCTTTTCCTACTACTTCCGAGTGATCATGTACACCATGGCCAAGGTACTGTATGACTTTACACAAGAAGTGCTTTACATAGAATTCCCACATTGGGCCCTGGACTGCTTGAATACGCTTAGGGTTGCCTCGGAGTGAATAGAAGGCCACTGAACGCGGACAAGACCGAACATGACCGAAGACTGATGCAACACAATGGCAGTTTCTCAAAGGGCGGCTTCTGATTGGACACAAGCAGTCAGAGATTGGCACGGGAGGGTCCTGATTGGACAAGATAAGAACAGATGAGAATTGTAGACACATCCATAGCGGCTCCCCAGCTTGGGTGTGTAGTGATGGAGGGATATCAGACAAGCCAATCAGAATAGGGATTAGACTACGGCCATACGTGTGTGTGTGTGTGTGTGTGTGAGGGTGTGCGTGCGTGCGTGTAACCATGTAACTCATACGTATAATATCCCTGCCTTACGACGGCCATACACCCAACTCGATGGTGCACCCCAGGGTCGACATGCCCACTTGGTTGGTGTATTGAGGTACTGGTAGCCGCTTAGTTCCACGTGCACATACAAAACTGCGTTTTCTCTACTACTGCTGATGTCACAATGATGATATATAGCCCCTCAATCGCTCAAATATACACCTGCACACCCCAAAATGCCCACGTTCGCTACTACTGTCCAACTGCGCATGCGCCGATTAACGTGACTTCCATTGAAAAACAAACCAGTCTGACTCAACCTCACGAAAGCTTCAATACGATACTCCACACGCCTCATTTGGACCTAGGATGGTCCCTAGAATTCCCAAACACGTCATTGCTCGCGCACAAAATGCCCTCTTTCGTTGCTACTGCCCAGCTTCGCATACGTAGAATGACGCAACTTCCAATAAAAATCCATTCCAGTCGTAGTCTACATGTAGAGAGCTACAAGATGATATCCCCACACGGTCCATTTTGACCACGGATGGTCCCTCGATCGCCCAAACACGTCCCTTCACACCCCGCAAAATGCCCGCTTTTGCCTCTACTCCTTCTGATGACGTCACCAGTGACGTTAAATATGACGTGAACGACCCTCATGCCGTAGTCTACACACTTAGAGCTTCAATTTGACACCCTGTACGGCCTATCAGGACCAAGAATGGTCCCCCCCCATCGCTCAAGCACACCCAACACCCCGAAATGCCCACTTTCGCTACTACTCCAACTGATGACGTCACCAGTAGCGTCACAGATGACGTGGACATCCCTCAAGTCGTAGTCTACATACCGAGAGCTTCAGGACGAGACCCTACTTGTCATATTTGGATGAGATATAGCCCCTCCATCGTTCAAACACACCCCAGCACTCTCCCTAAAATGCCCACTTTGGCTAATACTCTTCAACTGGGCATGCACAGCATGGCGTCACTGCCCATCTAAAGCAGCCCAAGCGTCCTTTACACGCCATGGGCTTCAAGATGACACCTCACACGAACAATCCGGACCACTATCGGTCCGCCTCTATCCCAAAACGTCCATCCAAAGGCCTTTTTCTTTTAGTCTCCGACTGCGAATGACCTGGAAATTCCCTTTGATCTTCTCATTACCTTTGACTTCTGACCTCCACGTGACCTTTGCTCCGGAAGTGACGTCACCGTATGTGACGTCATATACCCTCATTTCACTCCACCCCCGCAGAAATCCCACCAAATCGGTCCTTTCGATACTGCTCAGACCGTTGCGCAACTTATTTATTTGAATGACAACTACAACACAACTACAAAACTTATGACAACAAATTATCACAACTACATGACTGCTATTTTTTCCGTAAATCAAATTATTTCTAATCAAATAGGTTATTCTATGTGTATATATACTTAATTATCTCCGCTTGATTCTATATCTGCTCGATGACGGGCGCTGTGATCAGCAAATAAAGAACATTGAACCTTGAATGATGTTGTCGAATTCGGCGTAGCAAGTCACATTGACGGAGCTCCGGAGGGCTCGTGCAAATTTAATTCTCAAAGTAAGTTGCCTTGCTTGACATGGTTCAGCTGATGGTCGATCTCCAAGGTCAGAGTCAGATCAAAGTAGAACAACGTGTACTCGTCCTTCCGACTGATGTTGTTCTCTTCGTCCTGGTGTGCTTCACCTGTCGCCGAAAACAGATTCTGGTTATGTAATTTCCCCGTGCAAAGTTTCGATGTTATGTTAGTGTCCACGACCTGGTGTCCGTCTTCATGCAAGGCAACGGTATTGATGTTGAAATGTTTAAAGTGAAACAGGTTCTCCGGATAGGCCCCGTTGAAGCTGGTATCAGTCGAAGTTTGATGGGTACCTTGTTCAACGGGTAAGAGTCTTGCATGAACATGCCCACGTTCAGAAGACGATAAGATCGACACGAGCTACATTTCGGCTCTTTACTGATCCGCCTTACTGATCCCCCTTGTTATGTGCACGGGGGTGACTGGGTAGAAAAAGAGCGCTGTGGACTGAATGAGGTTTGGCTTCTTGGGCGTACGATAACAGTCTCGATGTAGGCACGATATGGGCACGTGTTGGTCAAGCCATCGATGAGTTTTTCGCTGAGCGAAATGTCCACCTTCCGAAACATAGATTGCAGACAGAGATTGATCGGACCCATCGTAGCATTGTCGATGACTCTGGAACCGTTCCTATTGATGATCTTGGCTTTCACGTACAAGTACATATCGGCTAATCCGCCTAGGGTGCAGTCCACATCTAAATTATGTGCGGCTGAAAACAGCCATGGGTTCGGTTCTTCGGCCATAAATAGTTGCTGGAGAAATGGCTACGTCCAACAGGATGGTATTATAGATATCAGTAAAAATGAAAAAAGGATTATCATACTGTCAAATACGGCCGACGCATAACCCTGTTCGATACAGGCATGTGTGAGCGGGACGATCGACAAATCAAATTCGCTTTTGGTAGAAGGCACGGCTCTTGGGGGGGGGGGGGGAGGAGGGGATGAAGGCCATGTTACGCAATGTTTACGCCTCCCCACGAATGATGGGATATTTGCCAACTACGGTCAACCGCTCCATACCCTCTCCCCTCCATCAGGAATACTAAGAGATTTCCTCTTTTTATACTACTGATATACAATTATACAGTGGCGGCGGCCATTCCAATGAAAAAGAGCATGCGTTGTTCTGAGGCTACTTTGCTCGCTTGACATTTCAACTTCACTTTGGCAAATGGGCTGCAACTTCCGGTCTGAAGTAATTATACTGTAGAACCAGAAATGGGTATTTTTTGACGAAGTTGCATTCGCTCCCTTTGGCTCGACAGTCTTTCGTTTTGTGGGTTTTTCTTCTACCCTCTCGTGTTGCCTCGTATATGACAATAACGTAGCCAAGGCCACTACTTTACGAAAATGACTAACAAAAGACAAATGTGAACCAATTAAATTGCATGAAAAAAAATTCTCGTGTGAAAAAGACCCATGCTAGATCCATGATTCTGTGACTTTATTATGGGCAGAGGTTAGACTTGAAGCGTATCACATGGGAACCACGTTTTATAAAGTTATAAAGTCGCTCCCAGATCACCATGATCACCTGGACAGCGATGAACGAGTTTCTGGTCAATTTGCGCTGTCAATATTGTACACTCGGAACATACGGGACTTCTGGTGTTCGCCCCCATTGTACGCTTATTTATGTTCTAGCAGTCATAAAAGTGAGCTGATTCAAGATGTAGTCAGTTAAGTCATGGGGAGTACAGGATCAAAAATCAGTAGAATTTCCAAAAAGTCGTTTAAGGTAATCTCCTGTGCTCTAGCGAGCTAAATTGCTTGGACGATGGTAGCAGGCTGAATATTTTTGTTAACATGTGCCAACTACTCCATTCAATGGAACAAAAATGTTTACACATGCAGAATCTACTCTGACAACAAGTATTCATGCGCAGCAAATGGTTTTTTTTGGTAACAGAATAAATTGATAAAATAAAACAGTTGTTTGTATCGAGAATTCCATATTAAATACGAAAACGGCTTGCGAAACATGTCGGCCAGATTTGGAGGGTATTTCTCAAAACCACTCCCACAGCTGCTCATTTGTCATGTATAACCCTGTCATGTAAACCATGCAGGTTGAACTGAGAAATGCTCGACCAATTTGGCTGGTGTCAGGATAAAAACACTAAACATGAGATTAGACATTAAATATTTATAGATTGGCGTTCAAATTCTAAACGTTTTTGGGATATATTCATATTATCGTATGCACTTCGTTAAACAGGTTTAGAGTTTAAACACCAGTCCAAAAGTGATCCAAATGGACAGAATTCATGTCTAATCTTTGAACGGTGGTAGTATATAAAGCTGATCTTGGGTCATATTGACCTTTGAAATCTGAGTGCACTTTGCGACGTCACTTTCGGCCACATGACCGCAACCGGAAGTGACGTCACAAAGTGCACTCAGAAGTCAAAGGTCAATATGACTCAAGATCCCCTTTTAAGGATACAGAGCCTTCCTGCAGACAATTTTACACACCCTCTTGAATTTGTCTTTTTACATCTAAAAATAAGCCTCATAGCTATGGCAATGTATATATCCGTTGAAAGCGTATTTCTCAATGATTCCAGATATATAAACATATTCGTGGTGAAGATATTTGGATTTTAATGAAATTAATTTCTAAAATGAGCCATCTTTTTAAAATGGCTATTTCCAATAAAGTATTCCACTTGTTGTCACATACATCATCATTTTTGGTAGAAGACAACTCCAACAGGAAATCGTTGTCTCACTTTTTTAAGTTTTGGTCTAGGTTTTGTTCTATCGACTTTTGATGGAAAATCTCTCTATAAAATCGAGTAACTCCCAGTGTTAAAATTTGAAGCTGAATTAAAAACAAACTATTATAAGTATCGAAATTCTGAGACAACATGAAACGAAATAAACGATGATGGTCTGTCGAAATTTCTGTGAATATATGTTTTAGATAATTAGCTTAGGAAGCCGGAAAGGTAGATAATATTTCATCCGTCGGCCCGCGCTTTGCATTCTCCCAACGTCAGAGTTTGTAACCTCCAAAACGTCGGTAAACAAGGTATATACGACAATAGGTGATATACAATCTGATGCCATGAGAATGAGGCTTTGTGGCAAGTCATACAATTGATGCAAGCAGGCGATAGTAGTATACAGCATGGATATCCAGTCACATTGACCTGGCGTAAGAATCTGGCGTCGAGGTCAAGTGCACTATAGTACGGGCGAAAACCGACAAAAGAGTGCGCCGTCTCAAAAAGGACGCCGTCTCATGTGGAGGTCACGTGATGGTCAAGTGCATGGGGCATGTATTCCTCCGCAGTGATGTGGTCTGGCGGTGATGCCTCCGCGGACAGAAATTAGTCCCCAGACTTCAAATACGCTGCATGGACCGATTGGGTCGAGTGAGGTGTCAAAGTGAAGCGCTCCTCCAGGACCATATGGAATGCATGTACAGACTTGTATCTGGTTTTTTTCCATCATGCGGCGGTCACGTGATTAGGAGTGATTCGAGTCGGGGACTTGGGGTCCCTACGGAAGGATTTTGCAAGTCATGCGTGGGTGTATGTAAAATGAGGATTTGTCTCGAAAATATAAAAAGCGAAACACGGACTTTACCCCTACAATAGAGGAAAACCCCTATCAACCCTATCCCAAAGGGTGAATATTGGTCCCTGGCTTATTGGGGCCTGCTGAGAGAGGTAGGGTGGGGGAGTGGGTGTATGTAAATTGAGGATTTGTCCCCGAAAATATAAAAAGCGGAACACGGACTTTACCCCTACAATAGAGGAAAACCCCTATCAACCCTATCCCAAAGGTGCTAATATCGCTTCCCGGGCTTATCGGGTTCTGCTTAAAGTGGGTGTATGTAAACTTAGGATTTGTCCCGAAAATATAAACAGCGGAACACGGACTTTACCCCTACAATAGGGAAAAACTCCTATCAACCACGTCTAGTGGGGCTTATCGGAGCCTGCCGACAGAGGTAGGATGGGAAGTGGGTGCATGTAAATTGAGGATTTGTCCCGAAAATATAAAAAGCGGAATACGGACTTCACCCCTACAATAGGGGAAAAGTCCTATCAACCTTGTCCAAAAGGGCTAATATCGGGCCCTGGCTTATCGGGGCCTGCTGAGAGAGGTAGGGTGGGAGAGTGGGTGTATGTAAATTTAGGATTTGTCCCGAAAATAGCAAAAGCGGAACAGGATCTTCACCCGTACAATATGGGAAAACTCATATCAACCTTGTACGAAAGGGTTAATATCGGTCCCTGGCTTATCGGGGCCTGCTGAGAGAGGTAGGGTGGGGATTAGGAGTAGTATAGAAAGCAACAGTTTTAGGGCCCCGAGCTCCGAGCTTCCGCCTGCCTCATTCCTGAGCTCCGAGCTCCCGACTACTCCATCCCCGAGCTCCGAGCTTCCGTCGTTACGCCTTAACGCCCGTCGTTACGCCGTAACGCCCTAGTATAACGCATTGACGCCATGATATACACAGATGAAAGAAAAACAACATCAAGGATGAGAGATGAGAGAACAACAACAACATATTTTTTTTTTCATATGGTTTATTCTCCCCTCCAGTACATCAAACCCACGCTGGGGAGCCGCGTTGGGTATGTTTACAATTCAAGAAGACTCTTGTCCAATCAGAGGCTGCCATTTGGCGCTGTATCAGTCATATTCGTTCTTGCCCGTTACTGCGTTAGATGTATTCTCGGCTTCTCGGAAGTCGCCGTTTCAGAAACTTCCATCTTTGCTCGGTGTCACCTAATCGTCGTCGGGCAGGCCTGGATATTGTTCGGGAAGCATGTCCTGAAAGAGTTGTTTGCGCATCCTGATCGCATTCATAGATCGGCATGGCTGTTTTCCTGATGCAGGGGCGCATTTGGGTGTACGCCTGTTGTAAGTTATCCTGCCCGGCGTCCTCAATCGCTGCAGCATGAGTATTGATAGCTGCTGCCACAATACGATCCCAGAAGGAAGGTTCTGCCTCACTTTCCTGGTATGTAGGCTGACTATCTGAGGTCAAGCTCTCCGTATCAGTATATAGACTCTCAGCAATTTCACATTCCTGGAATGTAGGCTGACTACCTGAGTTCAAGCTCTCCTCCGGAAGTGACCTTTGACCACGTGACCGGAAGTGACCTTTGACCCTGCGCTGCTCGGAAGTGACGTCATCGTACGCAGGCGCACACACACATACCTGGTGCAACCGCACCTTGGTGTACCCTATAGCAGCACAGGGTCAAAGGTCACTTCCGGTCACGTGGTCAAAGGTGCACTCAAGACATCAAAGGTTAATCGGCCTCCAAAACCCCTTTATCGCTCGTTAAGGCGCTGAGACGGGCGTTAAGGCGTAAAGATAGGGCGTTAAGGCATTGAGACGGGCGTTAAGGCGTAACGACGGGTGTTGAGACGGGCGTTAAGGCGTAACGACGGGCGTCACTGCATTTCAATGTATTGGTGGTAATTCCATGAAAATCAGGGCTTCTGAGCTAGTTCATCAGGGCGTTGAGCGTTGACGGGCGTTACTGTCTATAAAAGCAAGTGTATTGCAAAAACACGCACAGTCGACGTTCAACCGTCAATATGGCTTATACTTGCTCTGAGTGCCAACGCATGTTCACCAGACATTTTCTTGTTGTTCTCTCATCTCTCATCCTTGATGTTGTTGTTTTTCTTTCATCTGTGTATATCATGGCGTCAAGGCGTTATGCTAGGGCGTTACGGCGTAACGATGGGCGTTAAGGCGTAACGATGGAAGCTCGCAGCTCGGGGATGGAGTAGTCGGGAGCTCGGAGCTCAGGAATGAGGCAGGCGGAAGCTCGAAGCCCCAAAACTATTACTTTCTATACTACTCCTAATCCCCACCCTACCTCTCTCAGCAGGCCCCGATATTAGCCCTTTGGGACAAGGTTGATATGAGTTTTCCCCTATTGTACGGATAAAGTCTGTGTTCCGCTTTTGCTATTTTCGGGACAACTCCTAAATTTACATACACCCACTCCCCCACCCTACCTCTCTCAGCAGGCCCCGATAAGCCAGGGACCGATATTAACCCATTTGGACAAGGTTGCTAGGAGTTTTCCCCTATTGTAGGGGTCCGTGTTCCGCTTTTTATATTTTCGGGACAAATTCTCAATTTACATGCACCCACTTCCCATCCTACCTCTGTCAGCAGGCTCCGATAAGCCCCACTAGACGTGGTTGATAGGAGTTTTCCACTATTTTAGGGATAAAGTCCGTGTTCCACTTTTTACATTTTCGGGACAATCCTCAACTTACATGCACCCACTCCCCCACCCTACCTCTCTCAGCAGGCCCCGATAAGCCAGGGACCGATATTAGCCCTTTTGGACAAGGTTGATAGGAGTTTTCCCCTATTGTAGGGGTAAAGTCCGTGTTCCGCTTTTTATATTTTCGGGACAAATCCTAAATTTACATACACCCACTCTAGGCAGAACCCGATAAGCCCGGGAACCGATATTAGCCCTTTGGGATAGGGTTGATAGGGGTTTTCCTCTATTGTAGGGGTAAAGTCCGTGTTCCGCTTTTTATATTTTCGGGGACAAATCCTCAATTTACATGCATCCACTCACCCACTCTACCTCTCTCAGCAGGCCCCGATAATATTCACCCTTTGGGATAGGGTTGATAGGGGTTTTCCTCTATTGTAGGGGTAAAGTCCGTATTCCGCTTTTTATATTTTCGGGACAAATCCTAAATTTAGATACACCCACTCCAGGCAGAACCCGATAAGCCCGGGGACCGATATTAGCCCTTTGGGATAGGGTTGATAGGGGTTTTCCTCTATTGTAGGGGTAAAGTCCGTGTTCCGCTTTTTATATTTTCGAGACAAATCCTCATTTTACATACACCCACCCATGACTTGCAAAATCAATCCGTAGGGACCCCAAGTCCCCGACTCAAATGAATGGACGGCATACAAGTCAGTACATGCACTCCTAATCACGTGACCGCCGCATGATGGAAAAAACCCAGATGCAAGTCTGTACATGCATTCCATATGGTCCTGGAGGAGCGCTTCACTTTGACACCTCACTCGACCCAATCGGTCTATGCAGCGTATTTGAAGTCTGGGGACTAATTTCTGTCCGCTGAGGCAGACCGCATCACCGCCAGACCACATCACTGCGGAGGAATACATGCCCCATGCACTTGACCATCACGTGATCTTCACATGACCTCCACATGAGACGGCAACCTTTTTGAGACGGCGCACTCTTTTGCCGGTTTTCGCCCGTACTATAATGCACTTGACCTCGACGCCAGATTCTTACGCCAGGTCAATGTGACTGGATATTCATGCTGTATAATACTGGCGATTTCCTGGTTAATCTATAGCCAGTTACCGTCACAATACACAAACGACCAACAGACTGTCAGCGGGGGCGCAATAATCTGTTTAATTTTCACACCTCTATAAGTAATCAAGATGGGGAACTCAGAAAAATAAATTCAAACCTAAAATTACATTATTTCGAATTGAAATTTCAAATTTTTTTTTTCAACAGAAGGAAGATCTAATTTCGAATATTGAATTTGGGTAATAAAAAAAATGGCCGTTTTCTTCAGCCAGGAGGGTTCTGTATCCTTAAAAGGTCAAGAGGCGTCATGTTGTGATCAATTCGCACTTTAATACTCTTCCAAAGGGTCAGGAGACGTCTACGTGCCCCTTAAGCGACGTCACAAAGATCATATGCAAATTTCCAAGGTCAGTGCGACCGAATTAGCTCTTTCAAAAGATCAAGAGGCGTCTACGTGTCCTTTCAGAACCTGGGGCATTTCCTGGGTGGTCGATCCGTATCCTGACTTCGCGCTTCGCATCCTGACTTCGCATCCTGACCTCGCGCTTCGCACTTCACATCCTGCTTTTGCATCCGGATTTCGCGCTTTGCATCCTGCCTTCGTTCTTCGCATCCTGGCTTCGCGACTTTGCATCCTGCCTTCGCGACTTCGCATCCTGCCTTCGTGTGTCAGTCCAGATTCATAACACAATACAGCGATGTCCCTTCTCGGCCATCATAATTTTGGCATGGGTGGCTTCTGATTGCAGCCGACAATGCGGTCAATACACGGACAAGAGCATACAAGAATTGTAAGCACACCCACTGCAGCTTCCGCAGCGTGGGCGTGTTATGGAGAGGATAATAAAATCATTGACCTGTAATCCTTGTTGTTGTTCTCTCGGACAAATGGGCGAGGTACAAGTGAGTCAGTGAAGTTACGGAGTCAATGAATGAGTGCATGGTCATTTAAGGTCAACTGTGAACCATAAAAGTCCGTCTGTAACCAACCTCTGAGCAGGCACAATGTTGTGTACATGTAAAAATGTACCTTCTGTCAGAGAACCTTCTCTCCTCACCACAATATGCATAGACAAGAGGCTCCACCGATTCCCGCTAGGTGTCCAAGTGGAGTAGAGCATCCCTATACCATGACAATGAGCAGCCAGACAAGGTGTGGAAAGACATCCTGCGTGGTGAAATTCTTGAAGGAATGATCAATCACTTATACCCATACAGTGGCAGTCTGCCTACGAAACTACAAGGTTACAGAATGCGAGCTTTGTCCCATGCAGGAATTCCTCACAATGTCGATCAATCGTATTACTTCGATGCCGAGCAAACCGTCGAAGAACTGGATGTTCTAAGGGGTGCGACCAAGGACACTTCACTGACATGTTCCTGTTCCCATCAGCCCAGACTGCTGCAACGCCAACTCGTCTCTCAGAGCTCTTGGGGCTCAGGGCTCTTCAAGGTGACATCAGCCTCAAATCTACGCTGGAATGAAGTCTCAAACTCCGCGATAAGTAACATATGTTACGAAAGGTACAAAAGAAAACACGTTTGACCACACAAAACCGAACTTGTCTCTACCATTATGAGAAAGTGGAAGAAACTGAACATAAAAAATAAACGACATGGCATGCCTTTTATTTTTCGACGACCATGTCAACAATCTGTCTATGTATGATCTGCCACTCTACCGAACCAGCATTCAGCATTCAGATTCGTGAGCATCGCTACGTCACTCAAACGTCACAAGGTGACATCATTTTCATCTCCGCATACAACACAATTGAAACTGGTAGGTACTCCAGACCAGAGATCCCTCAGAATCAGAGGTTCTGCCCATCCTGTGGAGACCAGGTTGAGGACGAAATTCACTTCTTGTTTTTCTGCCCTCTTTATGCAATCGAAAGACTTAGTCTTTTAAATCATTTAGAGAAGTTAATAGTAATACCGAAAGAGATGAATGCTAGACTGAATATGTTACTCAACCCAACAGATAAAACTGCCAAACTGGTGGCAAAATATGTGTTCCAGTGCTTTGAGAAACATAAGTCCAACATATAGCTGGTTCACATAATTTTATAATATGCCAATATATTACGGTAGTTCTGGTTTTTGGTGTACTTGATGAAAGCAAATGTATCACTTAGCAAAATCATATCAATTTATTCTATGTCAATATATTATGACAGTTACTGGTATTCAGTGCTTTCAGTCATGTACAATCATGGTATCTGATATCAATTTTATTCTGTATCAATTTCAGTATATATATATTGCAATAATCATGTCGTGTGACAATTATTGTCGGCTCTATGCCACAGTGTTCATTCCTTCAGTTCACCAGTGCTGCCATATCCAGTATTATGTTGTAATTAGCTCTGGTATAGCCTTGTTCTATACTACGTAGTATAGAACAAGGCTATACCAGAGCTATGTTGTAATGTATATAGATTGCTGTAGTTGACATGGTTTGTTATCTCCCTTGTATACGGCCTCATTGAGGCATTTTATACAATAAACTGAACTTGAACACATATTCAATGGCGAGACAGAAAACCTATTGAAGCGGGCAGTTTCAAATTTCTCTGACAATATATAGAGGATCTTACATGAGTGGCTATTTAATATGAAAGTTGTGACACGAGTTGAGTAAGTTTTATATGTTGCGAGCTTTAGCGAGCAACATATAAAACTTACTCAAAGATTTCATTATCAAATCTACCTCAAAATTTCTTTTCTTTGTTTTATTCTCGACGAAAAACGGCCCTGGCTCAGGCGTATCACAGCCTTACAAGTTGTTGTATACGCCAGTTCCAAAATGCAACAGAGCTTGAGCACCTCCCTTGTAAGGCTGTTCAGTTTTCACAGTACTTCCAAATATCGTAGAGCATTTCACAACAGAATGAAATAAGTGTAATTTGTTACTTCGCTGTTCTTTATACATTATTTATTTTGGATCATGCCATGCCACGAAATGCACTTGTGTTCGCTGCATGCCATCATGCGCGCGACATGTTGGCGAGTTCTCGGTGACATGCTATGCTGACAAGAACATTTTGAATACGTAATCCGTTTGAGGTCTCTAAATCATCCAGATCTATTGCAAGAAATAAGCAAACATAGGGAAGAATCAATGCAGATATTACAAAAGAATGAACAAACGTTTACTGTAGAGATCTGACGGGATACGGTACTCAAAACGGCGAGCTGGTTCGATTCGCCAAACAAACAGGACGGACTACGACCGGTACGCGAGTACTTTATACAAAATTGGAAGCTCAAAACTGTCGAAATTATGCATTGTTCCATTGCTGCTTGTATGGCTATTGACAATTATAGTTTGGAGGCCGATGCATGTATCTGGATAAAATGATCGTCTTGCAGATATCTATGTTGTTGTTGCACTTGTGAACATAATATTTCGTAGTAAAATTTTATCAATGGGAAAAATAGTTTAGTGACGTCACGACCAAGCGTAGTAATTTATTTTCTCACGTTACATGTATTATCCAATCAGAATGTTTGAAAGTGTTATTCACCAAGGTGCATACGAAAAATATGTCACGACTATATGTCCCTAATAACACCGCAGTTATGCGATAAATTCTCGTATTCGTTGTACATGTATATGATGATTCAACTATATATAATACCTATGATGCTTTAGCAAACTTTGCTGCTAAAAAATGCACAGGGAAGAGTTCACAAAATCCATCAATTTTGAGGCCAATTACAGTAATTGACTGTATTACATGAATTAACAGAGGTCACTGCACCCTGTGAGTTCACTGGTCAAAATATCATTATTTTGCGATTTTGATATAATCAGTTGTAGAGGTTATAATGTATAACTTCTGTAAGTTGGTCCCCTCACTGCTAGACAAGTCAGAACATAAGGCCTGATGAATTACAAATAAGAAAATTTCATTAAAACTTTTATTACTAAATCTTCAACAACAAAAAATGCATATTTATTTATAACTCAGCTCGACGTGTCTGATATTATATTTTCATCAGTTCTAACTGCAACATTATACAAACCCAAACAACATATTCTGAACAAAAAAGAAAAACACTAACATTTATGCATAGAGCTATTTTTTTCATAAAAGCAATAAATTGAAACCGTTCAAGAAAACAAACAAGAATAGATACAAATTCCTCCGATTAAGCATGTTAACCTGCATTTCAGACACACAGTTCGAAGACCAATATCTTAATACCATTATCTATCTGTAACCATCCTTCAGAAGCAAGCGCACATCAAAATATCAGTATATATTTGGGGCAGACATACAATTCAGACATGAAAAATCTTCTAATCCTACATAGGATGCCAGGCGGATAGGTGTCTGAATCTGCCCCTGCATTTTAGGTCTCTGGTCCATGTATCATATCTAAATGTATCACTCGAATAACTTAAAGTGTAACTGTGGTACTTTTGCAAGTTTACCTCCTAGTCAAGAAATTATTATAAATTATAGTTTCAATTTTAACAAAAACTCAATGTTATTAATGCTATTGTCAGGGGCGTCGTTAGGGGGGGGTCGTCAGATGCGAACGACCCCCCCTTGGATGCGCCAAAAAAAAACAGAAGAAAAAGCAAAACAAAAAAAAACAAACAAAAACAGAGAAAACAAAACAAAAAAGCAAAAGGGAAAAGAAAGAAATAAAAAATGTCCGTCTCCAGGCTCGTAAGCATGCTCCGTTCCAGTAGTGATGCGTCAGTTCGCTAAACAATGGGTTTACCACGACTTTCCGTTTTATGGTCATAAAGTGGATTATGAAAGAGCTGTAGCTCTGTTCAGGAGACTCAACCCTCGACGGATACAGCAGGGGAATTTACTATTCAATTAATCATTAACACCAACTCGTGTGGGTTTTTTTCTTCTGCTCGATGCGTGTGGATTTGACAATGAAGCATCGGCAGCCTCGGTCTACCGTTGGTGAAGTGCAAAACGGGCAATAAACTGAAAGCTGTATAAGCTTTGCTGAAGGCTATACTACATTCGTGATATTTCATTTCCGGAAAATATATCAGTTTAATTTTTTTCTAGTCAATATTTTACCATGGCCACGAGATATAGTCCATGATACACAGTTTGATATTCTACACAATATTATTGTGATATTTTCAGCAAAAGTTTAATGTTCACAGTCATGAAATGACCTATGGATCGGAAAGAGATATGTTTAGTTTTAATCATTTTAACATGGTTACAGTGGCGTCGGAAGCGGAGGGGCCAGCCCCCCCCCCCCCACTTTTAATTTAGGGGGGCCCGAATATCTTTTGGTCACCCACTTTTCAGCATCCCTAACTGACCATGTCCCCCCATAAAAATTACAGATAGAGTGCCAGGACGTGTAGTGGTGTGTTTATAGGCCCGTTTTGTTTGTGTCAAACCAGGAAGTCAAATGAAGTCCAGCACATTCTTCAATATTGATGCGTGTTTATGCGAAACAAATGTGAAAATAGAACCATAAATCTATATACATTGTGTTCAGATTTGTTTCCGGGAAAATGGGTAAAACGCATCTCCGGCAACCGGATACCCCGGAGCTTCCGGGGCCTAGGCGGCCCCTGGACCCTCGCCGGTCAGGCTGTGAGGATCGCTCATTTGAGCTTTGTGTAAATGAATCGCTATCATATTGGTTCTAATGTTCCATAATGTAAAGGTCATCGTTTTTTTATGTGTTTTTTTTATGTGATAAATATAACTAAAAAGTCAAATGGACATCAGGCATTAAGTATGATTTTTTCAATATCGATGAGTGCTTATAGATGCAAAAAATACGTGGAAATAGAATCATAAATCTGCATACATTACGATCAAATTTATTTCTGGGAAAACTCTTAGAACGCGTCTATGGAGATCTGGAATTCTGAGCTTCCGGGGCCTAAACGGTTCGTGGACCCTCGCCTGTTCGGCTGCGAGGATTTCCTTGTTTTATCTTTGTGTGAATGAATCGTATCTGTAGGCATATTGGTTTCTCTCCCAAGAACTATAAGTCATAGTTTTGTATGTTTTAAATATAACTAGAACGTCAAATGGATGAAGGCATGAGGTGCGATGTTTTCAATATCGATGCATGCTTATAATTGCGAAAAAAAATCGTGAAAATAGAATCATAAATGTGCATGCAGTATGATCAGTTTTATTTCCGGAAAAACGTTCAGAACGCATCTCCGGCAATCTAGGACCCCGGAGCTTCCGGGGCCTAGGCGGCCCCTGGACCCCCGCCTATTGGGCTGTGATAGTGGTCCCCCACTTTCAATTACGTTCCGACGCCACTGGGTTAGCCTTCGAGGTATATCGGCCCAAAGCATTATTATTTTGTTTTCAAGATGACAAGAGAATAAAATATAATAATACTGATATTTGACAAATGACGTGTTAGTTTAATTGTTGGAAATCGCTCAGAATGCATCTCAGGCCATCTAAGGTCCTAGAGCTGTATAATATAACCCTAAATCTGCATAGATTTAATTCCGGGTAAACGCTAAGAACGCATCTCTGGCGATCTAGGACCCCGGAGCTTCCACGGCCTAGGCGGCCCCTGGACCCTCACCTAGAGTGCTATGATAATCGACCCCCCTTTGAAAAATCCTAGCGACGCCCATGATTGTAGGGCACAGCGCCACAAGCATGTCAGAACCTGTGATATTATTATAGAGTGATTAATGACATCAAAATGCTATGTTGTCCCAAATCAATTTCTGTGCATTGCTGCGACGTCCCACAGGCAGTACAAGACTGAGAAAATTTCTCTCCCATTGTAGAAATCTGCTTTTGAATCCGCTGAGAGAAAACACGTGAAATGTTGGGCAAAACTTGATTACATTTTATTATTTCCTTCATTATCTTCATACGACATACACTTACACAAGTACGAGAGAAACTTCTGAAATTTGGCTCACGTACTCAACATCTTGGGTTGAAGAAGCATGCCATCATTAAATATGGGAGAGAAGGGGCATTTGATCACATGAAGGAGATGGTATGATAAGGTGGGACTTTGGCTTATATAGGGTGCGGTTGAAAAAATAAAATGTCATAAAAAATAATTGTTTTAAACGAACGGCAAGAGCAAATATAGGTACACAATATGCGAAATATGTGACAGAGTGAGTGAGTGAAATAGAATTTAACGTCACTTTCAACAATATTTCAGCTATCAAATATGTGTATCTGTTAAGACGTTTATCTGGAATTGTTGAGACAATTTGAGGAGGTTTGGAAAGCAGTAATGGGTAGTGTAACAATGGAATGCAAGTCTGTTGTTGTATATGGATTTGTGGATGGTGAGATTTATAAATCGATGGGTGGAATAGATCAAGATGTTGCGTTCACAACACAGATGGGTACAATATGGGTGAGTGAAATCCAAGATGGTCAATGGCAGCCATCTTGGATTACATACTACCTCAATGAAAATCAATACCAATGGCCGTCTAACTGATGTGAGGCACCTTCTCAAGTTTGAAGTCGATTGGTTGAGTTGTTCTTAAAATATCATGTTCACAAGATGCAGGATGGATGGAATCCAAGATGGTCAATGGCAATCATCTTGAATTACATACTACCTCAGTGAAAATCAATACCAATGGCTGTCTAACTGATGTGAAAAACTTTCCCAAGTTTAAGTCGATTGGTCGATTTGTTCTCGAGATATCGCGTTCACAAGATGTGGGACGGAGTGAATCCAATATGGTCCATGGCAGCCATCTTGGATTACCTACCTCAGTGAAAATCAATACCAATGGCCGTCTAACTGATGTGAAGCACCTTCTCAAGTTTGAAGTCGATTGATCGAATTGTTCTCAAGATATTATATAGCGTTAAAAAAATGTGGGACGGACGGCTAGCATTTCCAAGTCCTCCCACCACTTTGTGGCGGAGGACAAAACTCTCCAAATGGTTTCAGAGATAAGGACGTTTGAAAAGGTGAAGGTGGCGTAGTAGTTTCTCGGTAATACATAAGAGCATTCACTTTGTGGAAATGCTCTATTAACTCATTGGTACTGAACAGATGTGAAGCTATCATGTTTCGTCCTAAATGTGAAGCGTGCCACACACTGAAGATGGTAGGCCAAACCAGAAAATTATCATCGTATCATTTAGTCTGTTGATTGACTGTTCACACTGATAAGGAGTTGTACATTGCATTGTGATTGACAGATGGCGACATGAAATGTACGTTACTATGGCTTGGCTGGCTGTGGGCAAAAATCCCACCTTATTGTACCATCTCCTTTACTTCGAATAAAATATTTTGAATTGGAGTTAAAGTGTCTAGCTAAATTTGGAAATTTGCTTCATTGAGCTGGATGTTATTCACAAAAATGACTAAAGAAGTTCAAATTCGAATAATTTGCTTGTCACAAAATCAAATGAGAAACAATAATTAAAGTAGGAATCACAAAACCAACATCTTTCGATGTTATTCGCAAAGACGACTAGTCTACCCTTCTCCGAATAAAGTGTGTTTAAATTTGAATAATTCGCTTGTCACAAAATCAAATGAGAAACAATAATTAAAGTACATGTAGGAATCACAAAACCAACACCTTTCGAAATAGCATTTAATTTTTTTGATCAAGTGGTGTTAATTTAATCCAACATAATCTACAGGGTGTCTAATATCTAGTGGGACCCCAGTTCTCAAGGCCTTAAGCAATCTTAAGCACATAGATACCTCACTCAGCGGTAGAGTTAACAGTGAAAAAAAATATAACCTCCAGTTCATTACTTCATAACATTATAAGAGTGATTAGCCAATTAATCACAGTTCTAAAATTAACATATGAATGGAATACTACTGTTAAGCCTTTCAGTTTGATAAGAATTGACGGGATTTCTCAGTTTTCATCATGAATGTATTGATGAATACCTAAGACAGTGTTTGCCATCATCACAGCAGTTTCTAAGGCATTCAGCTGAACAGGAAAGGAGTCCAGAATGACAGGTCTTTCCAGGAGTCTCTTCAATGATGAGTCTGCTTTCGTTTCCTTCAACTTATTCATTTCCACTGGTAAAATTCTCAAGTTCCCTGTTGATTTTCCAATGATCGGGGTCAATGTAGTTACCTCCCTTTTCAAGAACTCCCCACATGAACAGGCTGAAGAAGGACAAAAAGAGTCTTCACCATGATCCAATGTATCCCAGAATCCAGCTGGTGCTCTCCACAGATGTTGACTGGATGCGTCAGTCATGTGACACTGGTCATCATTACCAATGGCAATAGCACACAGCTCCAGACAGTGAGAGAATGTTTCTGTTATAGACAGTAGCTGTGATTTCGTGCAGTTGAACGTCCTCATCATTTCATCCACTTGGCTGTTTACCTATGAAACAGACAACAGATTTGACATTAACAAAACATACTGGTGATAAATTATCAACATAGCACTGGTAATAAATTATATATCATGGCTGTGGTTCAAGCCATTTTAAAAATATTTTTCCTTTATGTTTGGGATTTAGAATCACTCAGAAATAGAACTGTACATACAGTGACAAAGAGGTAGTATAACAATGAAGATATGCCATGATGACGCCTCTTTCTGAACCACGGAGTGGATGCTAGGCTAGACCCTCAAACTCACCAACTGTCCCAAACAAAACAATTCTGCGAAGCCACAGGTATACCTATGCATTTTTTACGTTCACATGGAAAACGATAAGTGATTTACCATATTCAAAACTGCTTGACATAATTGTTAAAGGCGAACTGTAAAGCTTTTAATTTTTTTCTAAAATGTTACTACATCTTGTGTTATGTGATATTACTGTTATACGATTTTGGGGCGAATATATTTTGCTAAATTGTACGAATAACAATGTTAAAAATTTCAGTCATCTTCAGGGATTAATTATAATATAATTATATTCCTACATTGTGAAACATCCTGTCAGGTGTTCGATTCTCACCCGAGCCAGTATTTTCTGGCAGGGTGTTTCACAATGTAGGAATATAATTATATTATAACAATGTTAAAGTTATCCTGTTATAAATCCGTAATGAAAACTTGCATAGCTTGTCTCTCTCTTCTCTATGATGTTACAGAGGTCTCCTTCATTCAGGTTTTAGTTAATGTATCATTTTACAGTAACATGATGTCATGCTAGGTTGGATGAGGACCACTGTAACATCATTACATTACAAAATCAAAGGGAAGCAATCAATAACGTTTTCTAAAGTTGTGGCTCCCATTTTGTGGTGGTATAAGTTTTGACTTATCATATACTCAGAAGAAGAAAATAATCCACAAAACTATTATCACACATAAACAACTATAACTACGAAGGCCTTGATTTCTGACATTTTAGCTGAACATGGGAATTCACCTTTAATGAGTTGAACTAATAAATTTATTAATTTGTTTGAGGCGTCAAATGGTGTCCTTGTGTAATGAAATGGGGCACAAATGGAGTCAAAATGGGGCAATGGTAGCAGCCCTCTATGGGGCAAAGAGTTGATACTGATCTGATAATTCAATCACAAGAAGTGTGATATGCCACCTGGAAATGATGGGGTGATCGAAGTTATTGCACCATCAAATTGACGAATGATACAAATAGCAATACCGGAGTGATTTCTCAACTTGAACGGCGAATGAACTCATCAGGTTGGCTGATTAGAAATCGACCCCATATTTGGGGGATCGAATGTTCATTGAATGAATCAATAAATTATTAACCATACAACATGACATTGATCTAATCAAAACCCCTCGGCTTTCCCCAAGTGATTGAAACGCATTGTGTAGTGTGAATTGGGGAAGAGATAGTACTATGTGGGATGATCAAGCTAAAGGTAATGTACAATTTGGAGTGTATGGATGTATCAACGGATCAGTGTATCGAGTATAGAACTAAGCATGATTAGTTCTAAGTATTACAGTTCTGCAGATATAGTTGGTTACATTCAAGCATGTACGTAGGACAGAAAAAAAAATTAATATCTGTAAAGGGGCATAATTCTGTAAAATATGGGCCGAGGGAGCCACTTTCAATAGGCATCTCTGACTTAGCACTAGATAAATAAGTGTTAAAAATTTGGTGGTTGTGTCTCCAGCGGTTTTGTCTAAAATGCGGTAATGGTCGGACGTACATGGCTACGACAATACCCCGAGGCCAGAATGGCCGAGGGGCAAGAACACAAGTAGATAAATAAGTTTCCAAAATTTAGCAACTGTACTGAACACAGATCTTCAGAAATAACTTGTACATTCAACTACAGATCACAAAATCAGACATTATTACATTCAAAAGGGGCATAACTCCATAAAATACAAGCCAAGACAACTGATTTTTTTGTAGGTATCTAGACTACAGCTGGATAGAAAAGTTTCCTAATAATTTGGTAGCTGTACCAAACACCGTTAATTATATATAACTGGTTATATTCAAGCATATATCACAAAAATAACAAAATCAGAGATAAATGCACCCGAAAAGGGGCATAACTCTGTAAAATAAGGGCCGAGGCGAGTAATTTTTTGTTGGCTTCCAAAATACAACAAGATAAATAAGTTTTCAAAATACAGTAGCTTTATCAAACACAGTTCTGCAGATATAGTTGGGTTACATTCAAGCATATAGGACCGAAATACAAATTTATTTTTTGTGAAGGGGCATAACCCTGTAAAATATGGGCCGAGGTGAGTAATTTTTTGTTGGCTTCTAGAATACAACAATATAGCTATATCAAACACTGTTCTGCAGATATGGTTGGTTACATTCAAGCAATATGACAGAAATAGAAATTAATATATTTGTAAAGGGGCATAACTCTGTAAAATATGAGCTGAGGGAAGCCAATTTCGATAGGCGTCTGATTTAGCACTAGATAGGCAAGGGTTCAAAATTTGGTTGTTGTGTCTAGGGCGGTTTTGCCTAAGATGCGGTAACGGACGGACGGACATACGGACGGACGTACATGGCGATGACAATACCCCAAGGCCAAAATGGCCGAGGGATAAAAAGCATAAAGTACCTGGCATGGTTTAGTGAGGTTTTGTTATCACGCCTGTTTGGAAGTCCACTTTGTTATTTTTCATAGAACTAGAGACTTAGGCACTGAAACAGGGCTATTTAAATGTCAAAATACGTTGTTGGAATAATTCCACTAACTCTTTGATGTTCAGTCCAATGGGGAAGAGCCACACCATTTGTGCAGTCTCACACACTTCTCTCAACAAGGATCTCTAGTGAATTAGTGTAATTGTACATGTAACACATATATACATTTCAAACTAGAGTCTTAAGACACTGAAACAGGGCTATCTAAATGTCAAAATAGGCTATTGGAATAATTCCACTAACTCTTTGATGTTCAGTCCCATGGTGAAGTGTAATAGGGAGATCGCGTGCCCTTTCTATACTACTCATCGCGCATGCACAGTCGACCCATTCTACTGTAGGGTGCAAGTCTGGCCCATGGAATCTCAGGTAGTGAAAACCCTAGGTCTCTCGTCCCACCCTATCCCGCGCCACACCTATGCGACCCGCTGTGCAGTGAGTAAAGCGTCGTTGTCGTCGGAGGAGTCGGACACGCCACGGATTATACTAGGTAGATTGTACACATAACACATATATATATTTACAACTAGAAGTAACAGCATCTGTGAGTATGCCCCCTTTGGAGAAGCATATTCGATGGGATGTGGATTAATTATCACTGAAGGTGATAAATGCCCCCGCATAAAGAGTAAAAATTAAACATTTATAAATAATGTTGGTGTTTGTTACCAAATCAAACCTGTTATCACTTAAATGCCAATATCCTCCATTTGGAGATCTCCTGCAAACAAAATTATCTCCCTTGATCGCTGCGTCGATCGTCCGCCAGGTGGCGTGCACTCCGCGCATGTCCATCACTCTTTTTCCCATGTTGAGCAAGACCTGTTTTGAGTCAAGGCCGAGCAAAGAGGGGAGGATGGGTTGGGCAAATCAACGTTGATAACAGGTTTGATTTGGTAACAAACACCAACATTATTTATAAATGTTTAATGTTTGTGTCCCAAATCTTCACCTGTTATCACTTAAATGCCAGACTCCCAACAGAGGAGGTTGGGTAGCCGGCCTTGTGACTTGCTTTTGGATTAAGCGGAGCACGCCTTGTTCTGATTTTGTAAATCTAATATGCTTAATAATATCCTGATAATTCCCGTGTCGTATAGAAGCGTAGGGAGCTCAAGGTATTACAAGTAATGCGGCGAGAGGTGGACTCTGTTCCATCGTTTGCTCGCATACTTAGCTAGATAATCAGATGCCATCGTGATGTCTTGAAGTCCCTTCGTCTCTGGCATGGTATGTCTTCTATACTTACCGAATTGTCGGGATCTTGCTTGCTTGATCGGTGCCCCCCCCCTTTTTTGATAGGAGTGGTAGACTATACCCTGGGCTGTAGCTATAGGTCCAGTGTAGTCATCCTATCTGTCTGTACAGACATGTCTGAAGATAGCAATCAGCATGAGTTGAATTGATCGTCCAAGCGCAGGTGTCAACAGTATCGTTCAACGATAAGTTTTCCCCAAAGTGGCCCGGACGTCACACTGGCTCTATCTTGTGAGACGATGTCTCCATAAAGGAGAAGGAGCGTTGATGGCGAGTTGGTTAAACCAGTCGGCAGTCTTCTTCAACCCAGACGGTGATCATGGACTAGTGATGTCCGCTGATGGGTCTGTTAGAAGTGATGAGAGAGGAAGACAGCTGGAACCTCTTGTCGGTTCTATAAAGAGTGCTCTAGGCCTCTGACTGGATATAAAAACCTCTTCTCCTCCAGCAGGTACACGAAATCTGTTAGCGCTGGAATCTGGTACAGTCTTTGGACGTCTGGTCCCTGACGTGTGGAATCGTTCTAATGACGAAATCCGGGATGGGATGAAAGGTTCTGGTTGCTCAGTCTGTCATCCCTGTCAAGGAACTAGGTTCTACTGCGCAATGCTCTGATTGCGTAGTGAAGACTGTCATGGAGCTGTCTTGCAGGACAGGATGTTGACTGCAGTTGGTAGAACTGGTTCGAATGGCAGGCGTAAGAATGCCCTAGTATCACATCCAGGTCTCCTTGGGTGGTAATTGATGTGTTCGGCGAGACTGTAAGGTGAAGACCATGGAAAGCTGAAATGCTGGAATGTAGTCGGTTCCGTGGGTGAACTTGACAACCCTGGATGATGCTGAGTGATACCCCTGTGTACTGCTTGACTGAGATTCCCTGCCCTGATACAGATGCAGAAGGAAAAACCAGCTGTTGCTGGAACAGAAACAGTGTTGGCCACAGGTCCCCTACTATAGTACATTCTCCGGGCTTGATGCGACTGTACAGTAAATAGTAGCTTGCTGCTGTCATTGTCTGTACAATTGGTCCTGGAGAAAAAACCCTGGTCTGCAAGGAAATTCTGGACCGTAGCAGACGTGGGGGTTCGGCCGTTGCGGGTCCCGGTGCCCCCGTGGAAAAGTGATCTTCCGGTTGTAGTACCTTGTAGGACTTGGAGAAAACTGTCGGCGGGAACCCTGAAGTGATGTGAAACACATGGTGTTGTGACATGGTATTGCTGATACCGTGCTACTAGGACCAGTGTTGATGTTTCTAGAAGACAGTGACTGGAATCTTGCTCCCCCCCAAACTTGACGCAACTGACGACCGTACTGAACGTTCGTAATCAATGCTGATGTGATGTACAACCGCAACCTCCAAGGGGGACCGCCTTCTAGCGTAGATATCCCTAAGGAGGATGATGCGTTGCTTGTCTGTCGTGGTATCCATGTGATGTGTCGGCTATCTGTTGCCGGACTAATGGCCCCCTCTAAGCTATGAATTCCGCATCCGTGAATGTGAAGTTCTATGTGCTTGGTTGAAACTGACTCAGGCATCGCCACTCTGGAAGGGGGGTGAAGATGTTCCGGGACGAGCATCCTTAGATTGCTTGTTCTTGCGCTCAGGATCAGTTGTAGTTGAGAAACTGTAATGAGTACCTGGGGCTAGCCAAAACTGTGCTAGGTCCCGGGTGAGTAGTAGACTGTAGTTCCATCCCACGGGCCTCTGGGTCATGGTGTTGATGGTCTGGTTCTCGGTGCAGGTTCCATATGCCGGAAAACCTGCTTGCCGCTTGAATGTAGCCGTACTACATAATCCGTGGGGTCCCTGGAAATATCCCTGGACCGCCATGCTCATCGAGGCGAAACTGGACAAGGGTCTCTGGAGACGTCGAGAAAGTGACGACAATCGGGAGTCGGAGTCCAACTCCTGTAGAGTCGAATATGTTCAGTAAGTGTCCGGTCCCGTCGTCTGGTCCGGTCTCTACTGTCATCCCGATGAATGCTGGAGTCCCAGGTTCTGTTCTGGAGTCCTAATTCGCCTTCCGGATTAAAGATGACTTTATCCTTGTGTCCTCTTCCAGTGTCCGGGTCCGTGTTGACTTGGCCTTGGAAGGGACCTCAATGTGAAACTAGGCTTGCCCACTGTAGACTGGATGTCTCACCCCAAAGAAAAATGGGTTAAGTCAAAACCGACTAGCCGTTTCTCCCGAAATAGATTCCCCTGATCATGATGTCGGGTGTAGGTGGAGTCCTAGATTATCCGATGAGGAGTAGGATCCGTCTCTTAGAAGACTGAGGATGATCGTCAGATGAAGTGTCGGGACTTGGAGTAGACCTCACGTAAGGGCTGACTTCTTCGACGCTGATCTTCTATATCATCAGGGTCGACCGTTCTACAATCAGGTGAGTGAAGACTCGAAGCTTGGGAAGGATGAAAGGATGACTAGTGGTTTGAAGGTGAAGCTTGAGAACCCTCAATTCTGACTGACGAGGTTGACCTCTGTCCCGGTCGGGAGATTCCCTCTTTGCCTTGGAACTGTCCTTCCTTGTAAGGGCGAACACCACTCTGAGCATCTAGCTTGGGTTGTCCGAGTTCTGACCGGAAAGACCCTCCGTGGCGACCTCCTCTGTAGAGTCGATAAGGCGCCGAAGAATTCCATCTCGGCCCGTGAAAAGGTCAATGATCTCGCTTATGCTTCACGTCTGGATCCTGAATCGCCTTGGAAATAGCCGTCAGGAACCAATCAGAGTATGATGTAATTCTGTGTTGTGTCAGTATCATATCTTCCACAGCACAGGCTTGCCTCTGTTGAAGTACCCCCGCTGGTGTGGTGTCCTCGTGAAGTTCAACAGTCTGTCAAGATCCGGTTCAGACTTCGGGCCCTGAACGGTGGATTGTCTCCGTGAAGAGTGTAAGCCCTGTAGGGACCGGGCTCCTGGAGAGATGACGAAGTCTCCAATTGTCGATCCAGTGCGTCGTATAGGTTGGCTGATGCTGGAGATGGTGCGCAGGTTGGCGCAGCTTCCTCCTCAGAAGGTTTGTTAAAACTGTAAAGAGGTGTCGTAGTAAGTTTTCTCCGTTCCCGGCGAGGTCATCAGGCTGCTTGTCATCGCCGACCACCGGTCTGGGCATCTCTGGAGTCAACGTGTGTACCGCCGCTATCCTGGCTTGAAGGGTAGCATGTCTTATTCTTCTACCTCCGCCTGACGTAGGAGGTGAATCTGTATGAGATGAGGATGCCGAGGAAGTGGAACGTCGTGCGTGATCCTCATATCGTGTCATCTCACGGGTCTCCGATGAAGGAACTCTACCCTGGTAAGGGGCTGTGAAGCCTGGGGATGACTGTGTTTCTTGACCAGGCTTGCCTTGGAAGGTACCCCTGGATCAGAAGTCTGTTCCTTGGGGGCAGGTCCAGAATGGTGATCTACGAGTCCTGTTCATCTCTGGACTTCTGTTTATCCCGATGCTCCGGGCTACGGTGATGGTGGGTAGACGTCTGCTCCTCGCCATCAATGCTTGTTGACGAGAAACCGGTGAACGGCTTCTCCCTCGTCTGTTGTAAAGTCGCTCCGGGGTATGGTCCCTATGGTACCGACTCCGGTAGGCTGGACTAGGTGAAGGGGTCCGACGTCTAGGACGGTCCCTCTCTCGATGATGACGTACAGGATAGGCATCTCGGCGTTGTAACGGTGTGCGGCTTCGTTACGAAATCTGCTTGCTGTAGTACCGAGGTATGGCTCCGTTGTATGGGTCCAAGCTGGAGTAGAGGCCGGCTCACGGCGTTCTGGCTGAGTCCGTTCCTCATAAGTCCGTGACTCCTTGGATGTGGAGTCTCGGTGATCTGTATAAGTCCGTTCTGCTTGAGTCCGTGACTTCTCAGGTGTAGGCTCTCGGCGCGCTGGATAGGTCCGTGTGGTATCCCGCTCCGTGATACGGCTCCGGGTGCGTGGTATGGCTCCGGGCTGTAGTTTCCTCCCGCGGTGCTCCGGTATCGGAGTCACGGTGGTCTGGATAGGTCCGTGAGGTCTCCAGTTGCGAGGTACGGCGCCCTGGATAGGGCCGTGATCACTGGATAGGGCCGTGATTCCTTGGAATCCCGGTCCCTGTAGGCCTTTGGCTTGTCCGACTCCCGGCGTCTGGTATAGAGCCGTGACTCCGTGGAACCGGTGAGCTGTGCTTGAGCCGGGGTCCCGCTGTAGTGGTGGAGTCCGTGATCTTGATTCTCGGACTGCCTTTTCGCCGTGTCCCTCTGTGTCTCCGGGGTACGGCGGTTCTTTGGGGACTTGGATGAACGGGAGTTGGTATCCGAGTACTCGCTTTGATCCGTGTCTGTGACGGGGCTGTCTAGTAGAGTCCGTGTCAGCA